>WEDG01006503.1:107500-219446 GCA_017591395.1 Schistocephalus solidus
GCAAACCAATGTTATTTACCACATTTTTATGAGCGAATTGCTCTTGCGCTTACGTAGGCCATACAGGCCGACGACTCGTGACCCGCATAAACGAACACAAACTGGCCATCCACAGACGTGATCCTTTGTCTCTCGTGTTTGATCACGCCGTTGATTGCGACCACCACTTCAATTGGGAGGGAACTGAAGTGGTCGCCATGGCTAGCACCAAACAGGCACGCGAATTCCTCGAAGCTTGGCACTCCTGGACAAACAGTAATAACCGCCACCTTGAGTTGGATGCGCATTACGAAGGTATGCGTGCACGGTCCACTGACTTGCACCCACCTTGAACAACATCTGCTTATCCATGCCCAGCCAAGTGTAACCTCACGGATTCTGAATCTCCCGCCACGTGACTTACTATGAAAACTTCAGCACCCCTCACCTCACATGTGATATCTATCATAACACGATGCATGTCCCCCCAACCCCCCAAGGCGTCAGTCTGTCGATGTAGCCTCTGTGCCCCTAAGCCCTTCAGCGTAACAATCCCAACTCTCACTTCTCATTTCGTCCTACGACGGAAGTAGACGGAAGTTTAGCAATCGGTTACGGCACTCAATTGTCCCGTTCTGTCTTGGGGCTCTCTCTTCACCCACGTCAGCAGCACAACTGCGGCTAGGAGTTTAGGTAGAATGACATTACTGACGAATACAATGGCGACTGAAATGTTTCTGGCTTATTAGCCGTCGTCGCATTAACCACAAAGATTTAGGAGACTACAATGGTCATTACTAGCTTACTAATCTTCATCAACCAGCCATATTCAAGCCCACATATTGGAGAACCTAAAACTTTACTCCGCGACCTCTCTTTTAGAAATAAAATTCCCTAACCACCGAGCCACAGGCTCAATGTCCTGCTGGTTGTGATCGGATATATGAGCAATGGTTATCGGATGTTGACCAATCACGTACCCAGGCATATTCGTTTCGATGTTCCTTGGTGCTGAATCTTGAGCCATGCTAGCAGCCGCTTAGTGAATAGCCGCAAGGACACACAAATACGTTGATGGTGACGTCTGCCTTAGTCGGTGTTGTCAGCCAACCATGCAGAAGAATATGTGTGATTAAACTCATGGCTCCCGGTGGGGCGTCGTAGCTCAGTTGGCTAGAGCGTTGGTTGTACTACAGCCTTCCCCTTGATGGCCTGGGTTCGTATTCCACCGAGGCCGCCAAGATTTTCACAAGTGGGTCAATTAAATTATTCAAATCTGCCGAAATCCTCTACTAATAATAGGTTTGCGTAAATTGGAATTCGAACCGAAATTAATTTTTCCTTAAATGTTAAATACTACTAGGCCCTTAAATTGAGCCACGTATCCTTAATCCTGAAGATTCTGCTTAGAATCTTAAATAACATGTTAAACGAGACACGCCTAATTGGTTGAACCTTGAAACTCCATCTATAAGCTTCATAGGCAGTCGTATAACAACCCGCAATGTATGCAGAAATGAGTTCACACAAACACGAGGGCGATTTCAAGTTCAATGACCAAAGAATTTGGGGTCGGATCAGGGATACCCTAAACCTGGACTGGCTGACAATGGCTATAAAGCTTTAAATTCAACCCCTAACTCGTAATTAATTCTCTAAATCTCTAAATTATGATTTTATTTCTTGCGACTGAACAGATGGGCAGCGAGAAAATTTAACCATTTCTCATAAATCCAGAGTCAATTCCTTGAAGTATGCAGTGCAATATTGAATTCCAATGCCAAAATAAGGATCTTCCAAAAGTGTTTGCTATGAGGTGGCATTTTCAAATCCCATTTGTGGCAAGTTATGATAAAAAATGTTGCTGAATACCACATTTCTCGACCCCCACTTGGAATCCAGTCACTGACATTCGCACTATCTGCTTTGCATTTCATATCTTGTAGACAAAAGTTCACTAGCTATCTAGAAATAGTGCTAAAGCAGTTATTTGCGTGGATTTCTCCCCGGAAACATCATCTAAACCGACAGCTCACCTGGCCAGCTAAGGAGTTGCTTCTCTTGGCCCTCCCACTGGATAGCGCCGGTGGCATTGCCGAAGTTGGCAAAGTTGATCGAGCAGGCAAATGGGTGTCCAACCTTTGCGATTTCCGGGCATGCCAGCGGTAAAGTTGATTCCTGCTGCTTCCCAGCCACATACGTTTAATAAAAATGAGGAAAATACTGACGTCAGTTTGAGTCTAAAACCAGCTGGATGGTTAACATTTAATGCCAGTAAGGTCTGCCACCCTCCTATTATCATAGATTTCGACACGCTGTTTGACCGAATTTTCTTTAACGCCTACAGTAATAAAACAGGGGGCGCGCTAAGTGTGGGCAGTAGCTGAAAGCCACAGGACCTCAAGAGTTCCAATGGGCTACTTTTAAGATTGGAAACTGTGCTGTGTAGTTCACGAGTACTTAGCCAAGTAAGGAACAAATTAGACTTCTGGTAACATCCCACTGATTGAACACTCCTTTGATGACCGTCGACAGAAAAGATCTCTGTCATTTACTCCACTCAGTGGGCGCAGCAGCTATCTCCCTCTCTTCACCTTTACGCACCAAGATTCAATGGATAGGTGGTGTCAAGATGGGCTGCAGCGGTGGGGCTGACAATGCTAGACAGTCCATCAATAAACGCCCCACACCACATTGACAGACGGTGGTCTCACATACAAAAGAGTGGCGTAACTAAGAACTCCATGAGCCTGACTCTCGGTTCCCCAACCTCTGAAGTAAACATAGGTGAAGAATTCTCCCGAAAGAAATTGTTTCCTACCTTACTGTCCACGAGAGTGGAATTTTCCTCTGATATGCAGAGATTGTGAAGGAGTATCAAATAGGGTATCTAAATAAAAGGCAAAGATGAGCGAATTATCAAGCGAACGTTTTATGTAGACGCAGCTACAGTAGAGTAAGAAGCTAAGGAAACATGCTAAGCCAAATAAATGTGCTCTTTTAAAGTCGTTTGGACGAGAAAAATGTTTTTTTGCCGTGTACATTCCAGAATTAATCCAATAGTGATAAATAGGTAGGCTCGAACAAAAATCGCCTTAACCTCTAAGCGCATATTGTCAGTCAAGTGAGCATTCCTATAGGTCAGACAGATTTACAAAAGTCACTTTTATAGTGTTAAATATTATTCCCTTCCTATGCACAAATTAGAGGGGACCAATGATTAAAACCCACGTCATCTCCAGGGAAAGCGGGGAATGTCTAAAATTAAAAATTTTTATCTAAAAATCTGTGAAATTTCATGCCTCATTCCAATGAAAGATGTTCCGCTGGTAGGTGTTTTCTTCGTTTGCCACACTGTGAAATTCCAGTCATGAAAAATATTGAATAAATATTTCCGAATAGTTTCGCTATGGTTCTGAAAGTAGGCCTAACAATTAATGTTGAGTATGCCTATTGGCTGTTTAATTTTCACATACTATTTTTCTTAAACGGAATGGGTGAAGTGTGAGATACTTAAAAAGCATGTTCATACATGATTAGCCATTCATTGGATGAGCTTATGAGCAGCCCACAAACAAAAAATAATGTTTAATATGCTACAGAAACAAATTACCAGCCCATGAAGCCTTTGTATGTTGGTAAATTGTCTGTTTTTTCTATTCTCTCTTCTTATTGCTAGCGAAGCTTGCTCATAAATTGTCTTCTGTGAAATGTGACAGAAAACGTTATAGAAGTCAAGTAAGTGTGTGGCCTTCACTGGTGTGGTAAGGATCTTATCTGATCCCATTTTCTATCCGCCCGCCAACTTGCTACTCGCTAGAACGAAAATTGTGCAATAGGACAAGTGCCGCATATGATACACCCTTAGAAACATAACTATGAAGCAAACGCTATATTATGTGTGCTCTAGGTGAAAAATTGGTGTTTGTCTAGTCAACGCAAGACGCAGCATTGACCTTCGTCGTCGAATTTCGCCTTAAGTACAGCCAACGCTCTAAAGCTGGAGCTATGAAGCCATGACCTGCGTTGACTGTAGACTACTACTACTACTACTACTACTACTACTACTACTACTACTACTACTACTACTACTACTACTACTACTACTACTACTACTACTACTACTACTACTACTACTACTACTACTACTACTACTACTTCTACTACTACTACTACTACTGCACTACTACTACTACTACTACTACTACTACTACTACTACACTGCTACTACTTCTACTACTACTACTACTACTACTACTACTACTACTACTACTACTACTACTTCTACTACTACTACTACTATTACTACTACTACTACTACTTTCTACTACTACTACTACTACTACTACTACTACTACTACTACTACTGTAGACACCTACTATTTTGGTTCTAACTCCACCGAGGTCAGCATGATCTTCACAGATCGCAGATGAATATAACCACGTATCCTAGCGCAAGAGCATTCTTTGTCATCTTAAGTGGCGTGGTTGACTCGGTCTTTTGAAGCTACGTTTAGAATATTTGTAGCTTTTCGATTTAATAATAACATTTTATGTATACTTGGAGCTTCCGACAAAGACAGGCGAGACAACAATGACCAGTTTTTTTATTATAGGCCAAATGCGCCCCAGCTCCGTGGTCTGGAGTATTATGCAAGGTATGTCTTCTGTGCAATTAAAAAAGGAACGGATTAAATAATGATCATTTAGTATCGCTAAGGTCACACTGTTGCGAATATTTGATCGTAGACCATCGTCTGAAAATAGGAAATTTGAACTTTGCAGCTTTTTAAATTTCACTCTCTTCAAGATACCCGTCATTTCAAAAGTTACTGCTCCTATTTAATTGAATAGATTTTCGTGGATGTCCTTGGTCCGAGTTTCAATTTGCTCAAGCGTTTTTGAATTCAGGCATATTTCCTGAGTTATATTACCTACCGTTTATACCAGATTGTTTTATATAAATTAAAGTTCCTCCTGTTTAACTTATCCCCGAAAGCGTGAGTTGTCAAAATTTCTTTGATTCAAGATTAAAAATACTAAAAAAACCAAGTAAAATTGTTCCTTAAATGAGGTAAAAAACATAACATATAAAGAAAGAACCCTGTCATTAACCGAGGTGGGACACAAATATCCATTTGCAAGCACGTCAGATATTTTCTATGAATGCTAGGTGGGCTGTGGTCTGGCAAACCTAAATCCATTTTCCCAGTTTATTCAGCATTGTTAAATACCTAGTACCTTGCTCCCTCATAGGGCAGATGACTTCAGAAAGCTATCAGCACTTATTGTCTTGCAACAGAATGAAGCTAACGAACTAACTGTTATTGTGTTGGACTGTAACAGAAAATCGTTCCAACAACCTCAGTGCAGTAAGTGCTATAATATAGCACTACTTACAGTAGTTGTCCTAACTCATGAAATCAATATAATATTTCATGATTTACGGCCCGTTAGGCGTAATCAGCGCACACTGCGTCCACCAAAGTTTCACACCAATAAAGAATCGATTGTGAGGAAAATTAGGGCATATTGGTGTTTACAAATTAATATTACACTGCATTGAAATACTAATTTTGCCATTATCAAGCAGCGTATCATGCGAGTGTATATTTCAACACCGTTTCAAGAGAATTTGTAGTTTTTCTTCCGTCTGTACATTGTCTAAGATGCGCATGACCAAGGCAAGCAGATTTTCGCTTGCGTGCACCAATAGGGATGTCACAGGAATATAATATTTCATAAGCTTAAATGGTCACAGGCCAGGCACTGGCTACTAAATTTAAATAAAATCGTCAGGTGCAATTTAAAACGTACAATTAAGTGTATGTAAACATGACTATTTTAGTGTTAAATTTCTCGATAACTATTTCGGTTTTTCTATAACGATGAGTTTCACATAGTCTTTGAAATGGGGTGAATTCTTTATGATTTTTCATGTCTTCAGTCGACTACCCATTAAGGTACATTCCGTTCGATGTGTTTGGCAAAATCTTCACAATAATTTATTTCTTAGAAGTATTTACCGAAGTAGTGACTTTTTAGGCATTCTTTCTAATGCAGACGGCCATCTGGGTCATATTTGTAGACTCCTTCAAACATGAAAACTCGCTGCCGTGAAAAAAAAAAAGAACTTCCAGAACAAAAGCCGGGAAAATATATGCCTATAATAAGTGAACATTTTTTTATAGTAAAAAACCTTTTTGAAAAGCTGTTTTGCTGTCGAATGCCTGCGTACTAAACGTTTTTTCCAAAGTGAAATCAAGATAAAAATGATACCGTTTGATCAAATTTGGACTTCGCTGAAAAGTAGGGATGACATTTCTGTTAAAAATTAAAGATTTGACTTTTCTCTTTCTATTGGAGCCTTTTTCAAACACACAAGAGAGTGGTCAAAGGTATACTAAGATTTTGCGATAAAATATTAATCTTCTGCTCCTTCTGTTTTAAGTTTCATTATTCATTTATAGTCAACTACAGACCTAAATAGTCTTGACAGGTTTCCCGTAGGCCAAGGCAGCGAAAATTGGTGATTTGTCATTTCGTCTCGTTTTTATGCATATTTTAGGTCCTAACTAGCGGTGTGGTAAAGCAAAGTACATTCAAAAACGTTAATTACAGCATTTTTTTGTACAAAAACTCATAAATTTGCAAAACGTAATTTTTACGAGTAAATCTGCCCTCATTTTCAAAATAATGTGATCTCTCAAACATGCATTCACCTGATTTTCGTGAAAATATAACAATTTTTCCGTTGTCTAAAGGGATATATTCCAGATTTTTCCGGCTTATTTTGATGTTGATTAATAGAACTGCGCATAAAAGCAAAGTGATTTGATACGTAGATTTTAATGGCGTAGGAAAATTCCTCGATAGCAAAGACGTTGGAATTTGCCCCATTTAGCCCCGTTATACCATCAATAAACTGACATGAAGTGAACTCTTTATTATTCAATTAAATAGAACAAACAGAACTAACACTTTAAAATGCCAACTGCTTCTACCTCAAATTCTGATATAGACATTTCATGAGTTAGGCAATCTACTGTATGCATTACACATTTATTATACAATCCCTATGCTTGAAGAGTTAACCATTTTTTCAAAAACTTAAATTAACGTTTTCTTAATACAGTGAAGTTACGGGCACAAATATCTGTAAAATTAATGCGAAGAAAAACCTTTTCGATTCGTTATTTATTGCAAAACATAAAAAGTAGTTAGCTCCACCTTCTCCACTGAAAATTTATTGAAATAATTTTGTTGTTGTAACTAAAGCTTCTCCCCAAACAGACTGAAACACTTGCCCTAGCCGTCTTCGACTTAATATTAAAAAATCTGTGAATATTAAAATGCAGAAAAAATCATCAGTTATCGCAAACTTTATTTAAACTTCTAAATTTTTATAACTTAAATGAAGCATGCCATCGCGTGTTCGGTTTAACAGAATACAGCAAACACACAACTTGTCTTACTTTGGCCGAAAAATTTTTAGAAAGAGAACCCAAATCCATCTCTGGGCAGATTTTGGTTTTCTTATTATGAAGACGATGTTTAATAGAAAAGCGATTATTTTAAAATCTCACTGACATTTAACTATCGTTGAAGTTCTATTTATAATCTTAAAAGCATATTTGAGTAGTCTGTATACTCGAATCAATACTCCGAGAGTTCTGGTGCGTACTGTACTCTAAAAAGGATATGATTACGATGTATATGAAAGCGAAATGATTGATTTAAAAAGTCGTAATGAACCTCGAATATGGCCTACTATTTTACTACGTATATCCTTATAAAGTAAATCAGTTGCAATATAAGAAGGAAAATTACGAGTAACAAATGCGACAAGAAAACTCTTTAAATTCTAAGGCAAGTTCGGCGAGGATTGCTTAAACCTACAGAAATTCATTTGGGATCGAAACCATTTAGCTAAAGTTCCTGAGAATTTTGTCCAATGATTTGGGGAATTTTATGCCAGCTGCAAAAAGCAAACTACCTGTTTTAAGTATTTCGTTTATTTTAAAGCCATTGCTATTCTAATAAGAGCAATGGTTTTTCTAAGAGCAAGATCGTGAGCTGGAACCGCGAATGAACCGACCGATTATCTTTAAATGACAATTTTCTCGTAATAACAAACAAAACATTCTTTAATTTCGGTAATTGTAATGGTTAGTAAGGTCATTTTACGCTTTTCATTGGCTACGTTATGTTTTTCGAAAAACTGCGAAAAATAAAATGGAGTTAGATTGCCCTTGCTTTCTTGATATCCTAATAAATTTACAAATAATTTAAAATAATGGATCTCTTTGGTTTAGGTCTTCTCTGAGGAAGCATTTCGTTTGCAAGACAGACTCAATACCGATGACGAAATTTGACGGAAGGAAAGTTCTTTTAATGTAGCCAAATGGTATGGCATCCGACCATTTTATTCAAATTACTGACAAACCTCTTAACGGGTGACCATGTTCCTTTGACCCAGTTGTGTACAACTTGCGGCCTCGTTGGGATTTGAACCCACGCCAGCAAGGGGAAGGCTTTAGTACAGCCATCGCTCTAGCCAACTGAGCTACGAGGTCCCACCGGGAGCCGTTAGTCTTATAACACTTGAGTCAAGTTAGCCACTCAGCCTACTAAAATCTATGGAATCCACCAATTCTGATCTAGTAAACTGACTGCCCATGCAGGATTTCCTAAGCAATCAATCTAGAATCCACCAGATGACTAACAGGCACAATTAATTAGTAGAGGAATAAACTCACGGCACCCAGTGGGGCCTCGTTGCTCAGTTGGCTAGAGCGTTAGCTGAACTAAAGCCTTCCCCTTGCTGGCCTGGGTCCGAATCCCACCGATGCCACCGAGTTTTTCACACGTGGGTCAAAGGATTTATTCATATGTGACCTTGTGTTTTTTTGTCACTGTGGCGTCCGTATCGGCGAAATAAAACGTAAACCTGTTTGCTTTCGTCAAATGCACCTCACACCATGTATAAACGGAAGAATAAACAGCCAATCCCACAAAATTGACGGATACGCTTCACTCTTATACTTGGCCATAGAGCGCAAGACATGCAGTTGACAAAATTGCTCAAATATCACTATGCATCGTGTTCTCTCAACATTTACCTCGCAAGAAGATGTTACGTCAAACCTTCGTCGGCATATGCTACCCAAAACAATGGCTATGTGAACGCAAGGATTTAAGCTTCAGAGAGCTAGCCTGTGATAAGTGAATCAATAAAAAATGCAGATGGACGTCATGGAGCCAGAAAAATAATATTCTCAAACAAGCATGGAAGTCTTCTTTTCGAGTCATAGTCATTCATTAGGTGAAAAATCGGGTACTATCGTAAATTTCAAATAAAACTGGTTTAAGGAAGATTTAAAAACTTTTTTCAAACTTAGCAAAAACAGACATTTGGAAGGCCTAAAATGAGCCTTGCAATTTTTATTACCTCCGTATTTAATCATCAAGAAAAGAGTGACTTTTCGCAAGTAATAAGTTGAAGGTGCCATTGATGAGTCCGTCTGCTAAGGATGTCTGATACATGAACCTCCGTTACATGTGAAACAAACTTTTCCAAACCTTTCAGGTTAGGATTTATGTGTCAGTGCTCCGGAAATGACCACTGTGAGGTTTTAATGAAGATTTGGCTCGAATGCAATCAACTTTATCAGACTAACTGCATAATGCTCAGTATACGTATTTAAAATTAAGTTAGGTCCACATACCAAGCGCACTTCCATGGCATTATACGGCAGCAACTGAAAACTTTTGACCGGACAAAATTTATATGCAGAATTAACAATTTTACACATGTCGTCCATACTATGTTCAGACCCAATCAGCAGATAGGTAAAACGTTACACCACCGGCCACCCTTTTTGGGGAAGTTTCAGGTTACGCAAGCCTCACACCAGATGTCCTCCCATGTTTTAGGCGTAAACTAGTCGGAGGACGTTCAAAGACCTTCTACCAGCGCTTGTATCGATAGCGGAAAAGAGGGACCAAAACGGATACAGTACTATTTAAGTGTTTTCCCTTTCAAATTCAACTGCTCTCATTTCCATCCCAGTGCAGCAAACGGGGTCACATACAAATGGATATGCATGCTGTGTTTTGTCCATTTGTATGGTAACCATAAGAAGGCGAGAAGGGTAACAGTTAACTATCTATCGTTTGTTTGAGGTAACCTGCGAGGTCGAAAATCACGATGCAACCGATGTATGGTAGAACCCTGCCGCAGATAGCTGCAACAAGGAGATGCTCTATGAAGGTCATTAACACTGGTGTCAAAAATTCTCCAGCTGAGTATAGTTTTCAATAACGGACATTAAAAAGTAACTTGGCATAGACATTACTCCATTTGCATTTTTCTATATTGTGGCGCATGACTACTGAAGTCTCAAATGATAACAACAAACGCTCCCAGCGGTACTTTAGAGTTAAAGTGATCTATTCTGAACTCTAGAAGTTATAATCACATTAGGATCAGAAGGACGATGCCATTGTCAGGCAGGGTTACAGTGGTAAGACGAGCATGGAAACATTTACCCTCAAACTTTACTTGACCTTGCGTTTAAGTACAGGAGGTGTACCCAGTCCGTGTTCTAATCCTTTAACTCAATCCAAAACCTTCAACTGAACTGCAACACTAAGCCTAACATAAGCATCTCTGGAAGTTAGAGCAGGCCCTTCTGTATTGAGGAATTTCCTATTCCCTTTCTCTACCAGCAAATATCGACACAAATGCAGTCTGTAGTGGTTATAAGGTAACGGTAGATTATGTACAGCACCAAGAAAGCCAGAAAACCCCAGGCTCGTGCAATGCTGGACCGCTGATAATAGGGATGGGACATTACAGTGGGTAATATGAGATGTAAATGGCTCTTGCAATCTTGCCTGTGTTGTCCCCACTGCTTGTAGAAATTACTAACTCGATAGTGTGCATCTGTTAGAAAGGCTCCAAGAATATGATAGCCATAGCGGAGGTAGCTGCTTGAAAGCTCTTGGATGACTTCACTGCCGGTTTAACCACACAGACTTCAGTAGAGGTCTGGCAGGAAAAATCATGAATAAGATACTTTTCCATTGTTATTTTCGTTCGAGGACTTGCATTCTCCCATTATTCCCATGCTGGGGTCCTCGAGGTCTTCGATGCTTAACTTATTTACACACCTTGGTGACACCGTGAGTATTCGCATCAGCTGGACCTGGCGACCGTCGTCCATGAGGTGTATGAACGTTATCCCCTGGTTCGAACCGCAATGGACCGAGGATGATCTGGACATCTATTTCAGCCTTTAAAATCCCTCAACGGACGCTGCAATCAGCAATGGAGCATCATGTGACCTCCGAAATGCCCCCCGTTGGACCGCCCCTCCCAAGGGCGACAGTTTTTTCTCCTAAATATCACCGGGAGTTTTTTTTTCACTGTCTGCTCTTTTTCAACTTTGTTCCACTTAATTGGCCTCGCCAACATAGGTGCTCTTCATAACTTACCACTACCGCTTACTTGACTTTGGATTTTCGTCCTTTTCCTAAACAGATACACTCGGGTTCTTCTTAATTACTTTGAACAGCATATGCGTCAGCCGTTGGATATTTTTTTCAGGCAATGAGAGCGTATTAATTGTGCTATAAGCTTTTCAGTTGCTCCATGTGCTTACCTGTTGTTCGCCGGTCAGGTTAGTGAAAATACTCGTTCCCGTGGTCTTAAGTGCCCAATTTGAGCCTTTGGGGGCATTTTAAAAGCGACCTGTGCTCATTAAGATGGGAGTTCTGCTAATGAGAAGAACGGCCGTGTAACTATGTCTGGCTTAGGCGATTCAGGATTCGAAATCGGGTTCTTTTGCATTGACAGTTAGTTGTTTCAACCTGTACCGTTGGGCGGGGGACCGTTGTACTGTCGGTTGCGATCAGTAATATATGATATTTTAACCGTCGTAGTCTCCACAGCAGTGGTGCAGAGATGGGGATGAAAACGTTTATTACTTTTAAGTGATTGTAGACTTGCACTGCATCTACCACACTCTCTCTTCCCTTTTCCGCCTATGACTGGTGTCAAGACATTGTGAAGAAGATGGGGTCGAGTACAGATGAATCATCTCCCATTGATTGGGAGAGCGAGGTGCGGCATGAGCCTGCAGCTACGCGTACCCATGTTCGGCACGCACACCCCACATGTTCGGCATTTTTCATGGGACCGCATCCCAGAATAAGAACGCCTGCCGCACCTTGATTTGACCACGGTGTTGGTCCAGAACATCTACAAAGCGATCCGTTAAGGATACAATCGGGAATATACAATACTGTTGTGTGGGCTTTTAGCGGTTGGGACAGGCTCGATTTTTGCGCCTTGAGACTCAATCGGGAGTCCTCAAAATCACATAGACACTAGTAATTAATGCAGTTATCAGAGTAAACAGGGGTTCAACTGACTCAGTTGTGAATAAAATCAGCGAGCTTCTCTGTAATAAAACCTGCTGCGGTAAGTTTGTGGCTTTAACGTAATCAGCGCGCTAACGCCTACCACAAGTCCTGTGTTTTGCATGCTTAAGTTAGATACTGCATTTAATTGGGACGTACTTAACCCACCTTATTACTGTCACGAAATGGAATTCCACCCAAATTAGGGACTTTTCTCATAATTGCTTCAGAATCTGTCAAAAGCGCATAAGTGAAAATCTACCAGTTAGTCTGATCACCAGCTGATTAACGCCGTGGAATAAGCATTTAAAACACAGCCAATTGGTGATGGGAAGTTGAGGCGGGAAGCTGTCTTTCGCCGGAATGTCCGGTAAAAGACCGATTCAAGGGTTGCCATTTAACTTTCAGGTACATTTTCTACTAGGTTACATTGGGATTTTGCAAAAAGATTGTTGTAGTAGGATGTTAATCCATCAATAGCGAGGGAGCATTGAACCGGCTGGCTACTTCTAGGATGTGCTTGATTGAGAAGCCTCGTCTGCAATAATTATAATCGTTGATGGAGGACTTTCTTGCCATCGGAAGGAAAGAATTTGTCGACCCCTGGAGGATGCTGTGCGAGCACTACCTAAAGCCTACAACTTTACTGCAAAAGGTTTAGTTCTTGCAAAGAATACTAGGCGAAAGATTCCTATAAGCGTGTTGTTTTTCCCGGCAGACATGGAAAATCAGACAATGCTGACAAATGGAACACCAAATGACCAAAGTTGATCGGGTCATGTATGTGCACTCAGCGCAACTGCGAGTATGTAAACAACCCTGGCGAATCCCTCCCTACGGCACATCAGAACATTCAGTCACGAGGATAAACCTGAGAGGTTTGAAGGTATTTCGATGTTCTCTGAGTCGTGTCTTGGAAGGTTGCCAACTGACGATACAAATCAGAGCTCACAGTCAGCCCTGTGTGTGTGTGTCTTGCGTGGAGTGAACCACTGGTGAGATGGCAGTCAGACTCAACGACTCTTCGTGTGACACTCTCATGCCTGTGAGCTCTGAGCATGTTCGACAGGCATAGGCGGGCTCCTGAAGTTTTGCCAGCTACTTGTGCCCTCAGTCAAATGTTTGACCAACTCGGATAGGGGTCAGATACATGGGATAGAGACTCTTTCACCACAATACATTCCCGAGTAAATAGCTGACGCGCTTTGAAACTATCCTGGCCCGGCTTGGATGGTTGCCAACCGACGTGATAACTCGGTTGTTTAAGGACGGAGGATCAGGCTGGATGCTTTCCCTCTGACGTCGACTCCATCTCTCCTTTGTTTCTTGGAATAGCCGGCCCAATGTGCGGGGACCAGATGGTGTGGGGCACGCATAGACGGGCTGTTCAACTCTGTCAGCCACATCGTCCGATCCCGCCACTGGTCATCACGGAGCACAGGTGGGTGAGGAATGAGTGAATGGGGTAGATGCTGGAAAAGTCGGCCAGCGTTAAAAACTAATTTACGTGCGAAACACCCCCCCCCATGCCCACTAAATTCTGAGGCTCATGGTAGATATCGACATTTGCACCGGTTGAACTGACGTTTCTTGTTTGTGCAACTTGCGACTCGGTATTTTTTTCCGATTTCATTGCTGTGCAGGTGATATTGCAATAAATATTTCTGCTACGCAAAAGTTCAACACTTCTATTCGATGATCTGTCGAGCTGCCTCATGTTTTCCCAGTAAACATAGGAATATTTCCCTATTCTGACTCGGTGAGCTAGGACCCGCAGCGTACAACGCAACTTGGGGTCAGCTGTATTTTCTAACTGGGTAAGATTCATACTTATGGAAGCTGTCGCAATAAGACTTTTTCCCGGGAAAGAGGCAAGGCACAATTTTTGATTCTTTAACAGTGCCGTACAATGAGGTACAAACGAATGACGCACAACTTATATTATACGGATAAAATCAAAGCTGACCTAACGGTAAATGCTCTCGGGAATGCAATGGTTGGCTACTAATTGATTCCTTTAGTGATAAAAGTGGAAAATGCGTGTGCAAAAAATTAAATGTGCGCTCATAATCTTTGATTTATCCTTATCTTATGGGAGATCACAAAAACCTTGCAGATATATTTTTTGCCAGCCTACGTATGGTAAAAACAGACGGTTAGAATAAACGGTTATGTTGCATTCGGAAAACACATTAGACCCGTGCTCTAGTTCTCATTTAAGTCCTGCCTTGTTTAATTTGACAGGAAATTAAATGCGCACCGTTGGAGTCAAAACTTCAGAATGAACCCTTTCAGGCAATGTCGGAAAATTAATATAAATATTGCAGGTGAACTCCGTCAGTTAGTTTAGAATAAACGCGGAATATTCACAAGCTGCCAACAGGCCATCAGTATTATCCACTACCTAAGCACATTCCGTGTCAGCTAAAAGCCAAGACGCACGTCTTTCCCTGATCTCGTGCTGCTGCACGAGAAGGCTGCGAGTTGTCCGTCAGTCCTTCCCCCCCGATTAAATAATATTTTTGGAAGAAATCAGTTAGGATAATCACGTGATCAACTGCAGCACGAAAAGGATAAACCCTGTAGGTACCGGAAAACTACTTGAAAAAACTTCCACGTGTGCGGTAGGCACCAAGGTTTTTTAGAGTTTCCTCTACGCTAAGCTACGAGTGTCCCTTTCATTGACTGTAAAAGGAAGGATCGCCTATCTCCGAGAAGATAAATTTCCTTCGCGAAAACCCGCCGTAAAGTAAACGGTGCCGTCGCGCACAAAGTAGTGAGCGCACGACAGAGACGCGTACAGGTTCGCACAAACCATTGGGTGTCGGGTTGTGCATTTTGCCGCGGACGGACGCCAATTACACGCTGTCCGGTCACCACAGCAAGCAGAGGGCGCTGTTCGGTGGTAAAATTTTATCCCCGAGCCCCGGTCGACACACGCACACACACAGAACATATGCGAGCACGCCTGTCTGACATCTTGAGAGCCGGGAGGTGAATTTATACCAAACAAATACACGTATCCAGTCATCTGCGGCAACTCGGCCATCGGTCCTCGTAAAACCGCATCGCAGCTTCCCCTAGCTGTTAAGGACACGGCCTTTTTCTGCGGACGGAAGATGGCCAAAAGTTTGTCTGGATTTTAAAAGTAAACCGCAACTTGTAAGTCCGGCTCAATTTGTATCTGACTTTATTGCCTTTTGCAAAGAATGTGTTTTTTTCTTAATAACAAAACTTTCACAAAAATGTTTCTTTGCTGATCTGCTGGTCAAGATATCTAGTAAAAAAGCTCTGAATGTCGGGTTAACTGGATCGCATCAGAGCCGATGAAGGCCAAACGTTGGTTGGGAGGTGCTAACATGTTTAAGGGACTAGTCCGCCGGCAACGTGAATAAACGCATAGGCTGAAAAAAAAAGCAAGTGGAAACGCTATGTGTTTTTCTGCAATACCTTGCTAACGAGCAGAAGTTACAGCTGCAACCTCAAACTTCACCTCGGGTACATCAAAGCAATCTTTGGGAGGTGCGTCTGGCAAAACTGTTGATTTTAGTTGACTTATACGTTATACGGTGTCCAGGGTTTTCAACGTAGTCAATGACTCAATGACTTCCAAACTCCTGATCGTATCAGCGCCTTTAACCGCTAGATTCGACGAGCGTAAGTCGGTTGGTGCTATAGGTCTGCCCTGTCATTCGATAAAACATGTCCCCTTGGGTGAAACAGGGCAAGACGTCTGAAGTCTAGCATGCTGTCCTGGAATTGAATCATGAATAAATAAGTAGTAACTGAATCTCTAGTTTACTAGGATCCCTAAAAAATCTAACGCTGAATCATGTAGAGGCACATAATGTAATCAAGACCTTTCAACACTACATTTTCCTGACGTTACACAGTTGAGGTTAGAGATCTGATCCGAAGAAAAACGGAAAACTATCTGATTTGTAAGTTTCGTTGGTATATCAAGTAGTCTAGTTCAGACCAGGTGCTAAACTCCAACTGACCTTGTTAATTTACACTCCCATTCTTACGCCTTTTTCCTGGTTTCCTTCGCTTTTTTGAGTAGCTCATTTATATTAAGGACTAAAAATCCCTCGAACCTGACCATAATTTTACGCTGTCATTTCAAGTGACAGAAATACTTTTGAAAAAAAGTGTTTTTGACCATTTGAGTAGGAACTCTAAAACAATGGGTTTCGGTATAAATAAGAGTCTTTGCTCTGAAGGACTAAAAATCCCTCGAACCTGACCATAATTTACGCTGTCATTTCAAGTGACAGAAATACTTTTGAAAAAAGTGTTTTTGACCATTTAAGTAGGAACTTTGCAAGTAAGGTCAAAGGTCTAACGAGAACGGCAGTGAAAAGAGTTTTATGTGTAGACCAGAACAAGGAAACAGAAAACCTGAAAAAAGCAAACGAAGAAGGTTCCCAGCTATAAGTGGGTTAAGTAAAACTCGTGGAATTTAATGGAAACGGAAAAGTTATCTCATGGGTGAAGGGATCCCGGATCGGCCTTAGCGCAAGTAAACCCGAACCAGCGTCAAACAGAGCCAACTGGACAGATAAAATCTCAACGCAGGCAAATGAAAGAAGGGCCAGGGACTTCGAAGCCAATGTCCTCTGTGGGTGCGGCAATTCTGCTTAAATCCCATAAATTTACTTAGGAGGCAAAGTGTGATTAGTGTCTTGTATAAATCCCCACAAGATTCTCATAGCACATTTGCGCCGAGGTAACAGTAAAATTTGTTTTCATAAGTCTGCAACAGACAAACAAGAAGTGTTGAAATCAAAGGTACTACGAGGTAAAACGTAAATGTCAGACAAAAGTCAGGCTGAGATGGGCCAAGATGCACGTTAGGCCATGAATAACAATAGAGTGTACGTTCACTAAATTGCAGACAGTAACTTTTCTGTCAGGGCATCTGTCATTTGAAAGATAGCCTTTTGACTTTGAAGACATTGCCTCAAATCTACTCGCGTTTATGCTCTTGCTACCAAAAAAAGAGTAATAAAGCTGTACTTTGAGAGAAAAACAAGTTTTCTTTTCTCCATTCTGAGTGCAATTGTTATCAAAGTTAAAGGAAATAGTTATTTATTTTCATGAGGCTTTTAAGTATCTTACAACGGATCCGGAGCTCCGCAGGTTGCCATTTTTGTCATTTTCTCTCAACCACTATTATACTCACTCGGTTGAATTTCACTAACGAGATGCCATGTGATCCCTCGGTTTGTTATCTTTAACCTGAAGTGCAGAATGTATTTTTACTTGAAAGGCGACGTTTAGAGTTGTTGCATTTCAACTTAAGACAAGACATCTACTCATTAAATTGACGGAAAATGAGGCCCTGGCGCCTTGTTTACTGTGTGGATAGGCACTAACTGATCGTAAACGGTCTCACTCGTTCCGTTTTGCGTTTTGGGGCTGGATGTCAATCCCTGTAGGCAGTTGCGTAGAGGCAAATACAGCCTTTTTGTGAGATGACCCTAAGCTCAACTATTTCCCTTGCCTTTGTCGGGAATGCCATTCTGGCCGATGGCTGGCGGAGGTCAAGTTTGAGCCTCAGGACCCAACGGGACGAGGGAGTCCTGTAACCAATTGGTTGGCACCTCTCAACTATTGTCAATATTCCCGATCGAAATCGACAAAAAGACGAGCCCGTGGTTCACTGGTTAGAGCACTGTGCTTCTAACCAACTAATCGCGTGCTCGAACCCAGGTGCTGTGAACCTGGGATTAGAATGGCTGGCTGATGCTGTGCATTAAGCCGGAAATAACCATTCTAGTCTCCCATGCTTTTGTCGACAAGACTATTTTGTGTATACCATTTGAAATCAGTGGTATTGAAAAAAACTGAAGATGGTATTCCATGTATGCAGCACATATTTAAATAAGACGATAGGAAAAATGATAAAGAAGGCCGCGCGTAAAAGTAACGCATGAAGCATGTGAACACTACCGTCGTGTCACAGGCAAAGCATGGTTTTAGGCTAATCCACATGCAAATTGTTCAAATTCAACTGCAAACATAAGGATATTTCAAAATAAAGACGTCAAAACACTAAGAGGTCTCATGCATTGGCTTTCAAAAAAGAATTTGCCAAAATTTAGACCTGCTTCGTCGCTTTTGAGGCGAAATTTGAGTGGGAGGAGGGCGGAATTCCTCCCGAACTGTTCGGCTCATATTAACGCTGCACTGGTTAGTGTTGAAAATCTACACGGATAATCTAACTCCGGATAACTTAGGGATCGGGATGGCATACAGGATCCGCTCTGAATTCCGTTTTTTGCAATTTCCTAGAAGTAGATCGTGAATTTACTGCATGTATGCCTGGTTAAATAAATGAACCTGCTGGTTGTAAAGATTTCCGGGTCTCCTCCCAATTTAAACTAACGTTGACTATTACTAGAAAATAATGCTGCTTACAGAATTTTTTAATGGAATCAAACCTCTTGAATGCAGGTGTATTAAAAATACTGACGCTACGATTCGAGGTGCTCTTTATTCTACCTTAAAATCGTGATAGTCCGTAGAGTGTTATTTAACCACTGTTGCTGTTCACCAAAACTTGAAAAATACTTGGAATAAACTTTGCAGAAAAATCAGATTCCAAAATGCGTGCAATATCCGGCCGAGTTCCGAAACCCGTAAAACTAATGAATGAATCCCGTAGTTGTCCAACTGAAGTCACTACACACTATGGAACTGGGTGCTTGACCAGGACACATTCACAAAAACCACAGTCATTAGAGACGTGAATAAGCTATTGACTTTATCCGTCGCCCCTAGTCTTCATTTCAGCTTATGCCTTCCGTTGTTGGAGCTCCCCTGATAAAAAAATTCTTCCAATTCTCATGTGACAATATCTCACCTTCTCCTAACTACCGTAAATTCATAATGCAGAAAACAATTAGAGTAAAGTACTCAGTTGTATGGTAAATTTCTGGCCAGGTTTTGAGAGTTTGAAGTAGGTCTGTCAGGACGACAGACTAAATCAACACCAGGACATTTTACAGTTTTTAGAGGGCTGGGCCAATATCAGCATTAATTTGTTTCGACATATAATCGTGCTCCAGTCGAAGGATGCACTCGTGAAGAATGAATGGAAGAATGAGTGCAGAGTCATTAATTTTGTCATCTCACGTCTCCCTCCCGGTTTCAAAGAAGGCAGTCGTATTCATTAGGTAAAGAACTGGCTGGCCTGGAGCGGGCAACTGTTACTGCATACATTAGGTTGCGTATGGCACGCGCAGACGGGCAGTTTAGCTTCGAAAGCCACTGCACCCACCCACCCATCCACGCCTGCTCCCACCTGCTCTCTTCTGGGTATTGTCTTGTTATCGATGCGTGGTTGATGAGGAGGAGAGGCAACGAGTGTGAAAGATTCTGCGCAAGTCACCAGTGTTGCGTCCTTTCGCTTCGATCTGTCACCCACTTGGGCTGCAACTTTAACTCAGCTAGCAGAACATAGGCCTCACCCTGGAAGCACTTTTTTCAAAAATTAAAAAAATGTTAGTTGTCGTTTGATGAGTGTGTGAGGTTACTTCTAAACGAACTACTACGACCCTCTTCCCCGGTTTGTCGCCATACTGAGTAATTTTGCCGACAAAATTATAAGTCAAATGACCTGCAAGTGGCCTGTGGCGAGGCGAACATATGAGGTGTCATGATTGGCGCGCTGAAGAGTTCTGTCGACGGATTCGGAGACGAAGGATGAGGAAGTGGGCTTCGGCACCGGTGACAGCCAGGACATCGATTCTGTGCCGGCTTCCGAGGGAGGGTGGGGCTGAGATCTCCTTCCGACATCCTGCTATCCGCAGGATGTCGAAATCGAAATCTTAGTCCTACTCTTTGCGCTAAGCTCGACCGTAAACGCAACCTGAAAGCGGGAAGTTTGGCGGGGTGTCATGGCTTGTTTAGGAGGTCCTTTAAAAAATCCTTGCTGAATCATTTCCCAAAACAATGCCGGCATCTTGAAGCTGAAAAAAATTATTCATGCTTATTTGATGCATAAGCCGATTGCCAATTTATCAGTTCGAAAACCACCAAAGCCTCCGAGTTTTGCCCAACTGCGTCATGCGGGCAAAAACACGCGTCCTTGCAAATTTTCCTACTTGAAGTCTGAGTTACTGACTTGAATAGAGGAAAACGGAATTTAACGAGATTTCAGCTATCCTCCCCTCGATCTATTCAAATTTCGTCTTTCATTCAAAATTTAATCTGTAGTGATTAACGTTTCTAGCTACCTTATGAATATTGATTACTTGTTCCCTTATCGATATGCTTCAAAGATTTCCTTTCTAGCGGATAAGCTGTGATGTTCACAGATCCAAGTATACTAAGGTCTAGTTTCATCTCTGGGAAGTGCAGATACCAGTTACTTTGTCACCGGAAGTGAGTTGACATAATAATTACTGCATTATGGCGCTTGAAATCCACGAGGAGTGATTTTGATAGGCCAGAAGTGACATAACTCCGTTACAGGCAGTCCAGCTGATGTAAGTCTAGTGTTCTGAAAATGCAACTACTGTAAACGCAAATTAGTCATCTCAATATGCTTTTTAGGAAAAGCTGAGGCGTTTGTTTGTTTAACCACCACATTTCCTGACTTGGGCGATATAGTTCTCCACACACACACAACCTACAACGGCTTACAAAACTCGCGAATTTCACTAGAAAATTCCGCATACGAAACCTCAGCCCACATCGCACTCCTCAAAGCCATGCATCAGCAGTAAAGAAACTACCATAGTCACAAGCAATGGCCTCTTTCAGCAGCTGAAATATCTCCGTGAGTCAGTAGGGATATTTAACCAGTCTGCTGATCCTCACTCGCTCTCGAGATGACCAAACGTTCGTAACTGCGCCTGTCATCCTGTTTGTTGGACGGGACGGAACCGAACGCCGGCAAATGGAACGCGAGGAATAGTCTAATCGCTCGCGGTTGTCAGTTCATCTTAGCAGCATACGCAAAGGGGTCAGTCTGCCCATTTTGACGTGCTAGTAACCACACCAGGCGGCAACTGCCTGCAGCGCCTGTCGCGCATGGACTAACAAGAGTATGGCCGCAACAGCCGAACCACGTCAGACGGCGGACCGCAAGACAGCAGCAGCAGCTTGACAGAAGAGAACACGTGCGCTCACCCAAGCGTCACCCTCGGTGGACGCCCACCGATCATGCACTTGCAAACAGTGTTGCGCTGGTGATTACCGTCCCCCCACCCAATCCCGGCCATCCCAGACGGAGGACCCTCTCTGTAGCGAGTCCACAAGCTTGTGGCAACCTCTAAACCAGAGTCATTATTTTTGTGCGGGCTTTCAAAAGCCGCATACGAATCACGGTCACTGATCGACTGTCAGTGGGCGTAGGCGTCGGTGCAGGCCCTGTGACATGCCACTGGTGTGAACCAATCAGTTTGAAAGTCACCGTGGTTTCAGGCTGTAGTGAGTGCACCATGGTAAAACTGAGCGTAGAAGCATGCAAAAAACGGCTTGCAACACTGTGCATCGGTTCGGAGGTGTGTTTGGTTTGGTAGAACCATAATAGCAGTCTCGGAGGGAAATAAAAGGAGAAGGTAGTCGACGTGGAGGCTCGTTGAGCGCTCCTGAGGACCGAATCCGCAACCTGCACAAACATTTAGCCACGGGCTTGTTGACCTGTCGTTTGTGATCGGTTATATTGACAAATGTAGTGGGGTGCTAAACAATCCCGTTACGGAACACCCTCACCTCAGTGTGTCGTTGTGCGGCTACTGGCGGGGCTCGAGAGTGAGCCAAGCGGAACAACGGGCCGACTGTGTTCCGTAGCGCGATTGGTCAGCGTCCCAGTACCCACCGTACCCCCAACAAGAAGGGAGGCGGACTCACGTTGACCCACCTTGACTTTTATCCTGGGCTGCAGGGAATCCTCCTATATGCAGAAGTGTGATAAGTTTACTAGCAAGACTACGTAAAACCCTTAGTTTCGATAATCAACGGTCATAGTAACAATGCAACCTACTGGATACGGGGGAAATTCATAGAACCGAAATGCGCTTTCTCCGAGCGCGGTCGAACAGTTGACCACCACAACCACCACCACCTCCACCACCTACACCACCTACACCACCACCTCCACTACTACCACAACCATCACTACCACCACTACCTCACAGGCACCAGTAGCGCCACCACTACTGCCAAAACCACCCTCCCCCCAACGTCACCACTACAGCAAAAGCTTTCAGGCTCTGCGTGATTTTCGCATTTACATTTTTCTGCGTTAGGAAACTCACTGCCACACTTGTTTATTTCAAGTCATTATAAAGATGTTCTATGAGGGATATATTCCGAGGTATAAGAGTCACGACATGAATGGGATATTCGAATTGATCCACCGACGATGTCGAAGTCTGGCTTCGATTATGAATGGCAGTTTACCCGGTTGAGGGCTTAGTTGACCGGGTAATTATCAGAGCTTCAGCCTGCGATCAGTCTATGACTCAACTAGCACTTTTTTTCAGGCAATCATCTTGACAATAGGGATATGGCCACCAAAAGTTGAAAAATACAAGAAGACTGTAAAAATTGAAAGAAACGTATTTATCTGTAGGAGAGGAGCTATCACCGCGGTATCGCTGGAGTTTTCACTACGCAAATTGAATGAAGTCGGGCTGATTCAGTCAGCCATATGAACAGAGGAGGATAAACTGCTATTTCTAAATTCCTATCACCTTCTTAACATCTTTGAGTAATGAAGGAGGATTATAAGTCCCAGCGTTTCTTACTATGATTTCCCGGTATCCTCGCTAAGATTCGATAATAGTAATGATTCCGTTCTTGACACTGATGGGTAAAGTTTATCAGTCCATTTAGAACTACAAGTTCAATCGATTAGTGCACGTTTAGACGTCATATGACAAACTTGCGTTTTGACAATCCTGTTTCAAATGCAACCTTTTACCCCTCTGTTAGCAATCTGATGACTATTGCCCGGTGCCTCCTTTCGACGGGAGTCTAAATGATATAAAATAGCTTATCTAAACAAAACGGTTAAATTGTTTAAGGGGTCTGAGGCAAGCAGGAGAAAGTCAAGCCAATGCTTACAGAAGCGTACTTGGATCCGGACACGGATCCAGACAGTGCTTGTGTTGCTATCACGAAGACAACGCCCTAGATATTGAAACCTACGCCCTCCACGACAAAGTCCTTCTCCTACATGCGTCGCCGCATCGCAAAGGTTTCGCGTTGACCCGTCGCCTTGTGCGCAGAACCTGAACGACTGAACGCGCACAGACTGCCAGTCGCTGGGGCTCACGTCACCGGCGGAGGCGTCATGCGGCGCTCAACAAACCACAGAAATCAGCTACGCCGGCTCTCTGCCGACAGAACAACTGTTCAGTTCAATCAGGTTTAATGGCGTGCACACGCACACACGCGAGCGCAAGATTATGCGTCTGTAATTGCGGACAGTTAGCGTATATGTGGGTCTTTTTTGGTAGCGGCGTGTGCGTGTGTGAGGCATCGTACTGCGAAGAGGCAAAAAGGACTGAGTTCTTGCACGCAGATACTCTCCGAGACAAGAAAAGGGAAGCCAGAGTGAGAAAAAGTGGTAACCCCCGTGATACGCATTTTGTGTGGGTGCCCTACATATATAACGAGGTCCATTTGGAACCACCCGTAATTAAAGAGAAAAGTCTAAACAGAAGCGATAAGGGTAAGATTATCTGGCTGTGCCCGTAACTTGATCCACGTATGATTAAACTCACGCTGCCCGGTGGCACCTCGTAGCTCAGGTGGTTAGAGCCTTAGATGCACTAAAACCTCCCCACTGCTGCCCTGGGTTCGAGTCTGACCGAGGCAACCGAGTTTTTCCCAAGTGGGTCACACAAATTATTCAAATCTAACAGTCCCCCTACGTCAAATTATATTGGCTCATCTGTGGATGAAAGAATAGCCGGCGGGCGTTGCAACGAAAATCGCGCCAGCTTGAACGTAGCGACGCCAGCGTCAGTAGATAAAATTATGCTGAGGACAGCAGGCTTTGTAAATGCGGTCAGTAAAGAGTTTTGCTGTTGCAAATTTCTGTCGCAATATTGATTGTGAAGTTTGTAATTATCACTCTCTCGACTTGATCAGATGGATGTTTCCCCACGAAAGCCGACAGTTTCTGATAGAAATACTGGCGAAGTTTCGAGCTGGTAGCAGTTCAATTTAGCCTAAAGCCCAAATACATATCTTTTACGGTAGAATTTTCCTTCTAAATGCCAGTGCAGTGGATCAGAGAAACAGTCACTTGTTCTTACTATAGGTGAAGCTCACCGTTAGACTTTTCCAAAAACAGCGATTGTTATACGAATATAGGCCCTGCCTTTTCTTACTCCAAGGCATTAATTTAGTTGGCTTGGAATGAACGACAGAGCAGGGTGCTATAAAGCCCTGCCTTCATTTTTCTCTTTGCTTATACTTCCTTAAATGAATTTCTTATCTTTCATTTTGCCAACAACTCCCATTTTGTGGAATGTGTTGACCGTGTTTTGCGGTATTTTAAGTGAAGCTGTAAAGGGTGCAAACATAAGAAGTAGCAGTCATTGTTTGCTCGTGGATGCAACCTGTGTAACCAGGATATTAGGACCACCATATAACTTGGCGTCCTCCTACGCATATGAACTGCCAAATTCTAGAATTCATCTTGACTTCTCTAATTACCTGAACTAGCTGCGACTGTCTGACCACCGAAACTCCTCTGGTATAAGGTAGGATTAAGATGGAAAGGGTGACTTTTATGGTCTTCTATACGGCATAGGATAACGAGAACTGCCCAGAATGCATGTGGCTTTGTGCCCAATTCCGGGGCAATTAGGTTTAGGATTAGGTTGAGAGTTAGGGTTAAGGTAAGGATTAGGTTTAAGGTTAGAGTTATGGAAAAACTTAAGTTTGTTTCAGGATAATGCTTAGAGTTAAGATTTGTGTTCCTGAGAGCTAAAGGGTCGAAGTTTAACGTAGGACTTGGGTTAAGCTTAAGGTTTCAGTGTTATTTTTGTTTAGGGTTGTGGTAGCGTTAGGAAACGGGTTTATTTACCTTTTCTGAAAATTATCGCAGAGAGAAATCACAAATGTCTCTTTGGTATGAGTAAGAGGCCACACAGCTCTCAAAAAGGCTGTTATGAGTATGGCTCGTGTTTTACATCACGTCCGCAGCATTAATAGACTGACTGATATAATGTATTACGGATGAGCATTTCATGCTCTTTAAAAATCTCACAATTATAACTTTTTATAAAACCAAAATTTACCCTATCTTCAAGAAAAGAATTTTAAGAAGACGTGACAGAGTTGTCTTTGGATTACGCTGTAAGGTAATCAATACGACAAACTAAAAGAAGTGATTTGTTTGAATCAAAAATACATTTCAGAATTTCGGCGACATTGCATGAAATAGGGAATCTTCTGTACATACCTTGCGTACCTTGTACAGCCGGCCATATAAGTTATCCTTACCAAAGATTGGTATAACATCCCAAATGTAATAATTCGAATGAAAATTGACATAATGAGAGATCCTTAAGAACCGCAATCTGAAGAGACGTGACCCCTGAAGGTATTTTCTTTGGAAAGATCAATGAGCATGCGCATCGCTTACAATATTACAGGAAACTACCTAGATTAAAGTTAGAGTTAAAAATTAAAACTGATAGTAATCAATATGGCAAAAAGAGCCCAAAATAAGATGTAACCCTCAAAAGCACACAATCTATGTAAAAAACCCTCATTCGATAAACCTACAGTAGATTCTGTATCTCATCAAATGTTAACCGAAATGCTGAAATGTGTTTTCTTTTTGAACAACTTATTTGATTAGTCTGGCATAGTTTTTATCGTACAGTTTAATCCCACGATGTTACAGTCATGTCAGGACTTTCATTCTGTTCGCCGGCAAGAGCTATGACCTGCAAAAAAACGGCAACTTAAGTAGTATGCATTCTTCTCATGGGTCTTCAATGCCCTTATCTATTTGAAGTTATTTTATAGAAAACATTCCTAAAAATATACTTTCCTATACTGGTTTTATAGCCAATTACACTTTCTTCAAATTTTATGCAATTTGATGCCCCCGTTACTCCAAAAACATTAGCATCCTGAGCTCACAGCTGACCACATTCCTCTCACGCCAATTGCACTAATCATGGCATTTTCCACATTACTGGATCACTTATGGTTTGGAGTTAATTCATGCTAATTGCTCCCGGCCTGCAACAAGAAGAGAGTTAATAAGGAGGCAGAGTCTTCGAACCCATAATAGAGAGTTCGATGACATTCAACGGTCTTTTTTGGTCGATAGCATTTTTGCCACAACATCAAAGATTTAAAGAAAGCTTTTCTGCCTACTATAAGTGCCGTCCCGGAAGTTACCTATAACCCCACTTTCCTCTGCCACAGGTCAGATGTGCAGTCAAATTGAAACGTGGGTCATGATTTCTCAGAATCGTTTGGGTATTGTCCGCTGCTTTTATTTCTGCATTTCAGTAGTTTTGAACTTTCTCCATCAATAAAAGCTCAAAACTTACAGTGATTTTGTCAAACGATAGGTTGGGATGTGCAACTATCATTCCAGCAGTTTCGTTTTAAGGAGTTCGGTGTAATAAAATGTATGAAAAGGTATTTGGAAAATTGTCCACGGGGCGATCTTACATTAATCAGCAGTTAGATTCCCCATGTGTGACAATAGTTGGGGGATGGGAGCTGAAACACATGCTGCAGGAACATGTTTTCCCTTGGTTTGATTAAAAAGGGATAAAGTCATTTTTAGCCTTACATTGTGCAGCTCCCACAAGTATCGCTTTTCACACAAAATCGAAAGAGCACTGAGTTGAAATTCTTAAAGGTGTCTGATGTGGCATGGATCCTCGAGGTCGCGTGTTCATCACTTGACGATGTTTTCTGCAAGGTTTGCTGGCTCCGAGCAGGAGTGAAACGAAGAAACTCCGTATTCCGGGAAAGCAGTCTCCTTAATTTGGGTAAAATACGTACGCTTTATTTAAGCTTTCTACTTTATAAAAAACAGTAGAGAGAGTATGTTGGTTTATAAACTATGATGCTACGGCAACTGTTGCCATTTACTGCTTGGCCTGCACCAGAAGAGAACAAATTGAAAATTAATTTTAAATGCCAGTTTTAAGCGCTCTTCGAAGAAGGAAAGAAAGAATAAAAATATATGTTTAGAAAATGGGAAATACGCAGGTTATCGCCAACTAACATGTGCAAAACGTTCCAACCAAATAAAACCATTTTAATTAAGAGAAAACCTGGAAATGTTTAGGTAGAGAAGTTTGTCAAAAGATGAGTTAATAGTTTTTCTCCGTTTTTTATTCACAGATACATACTTTTCAACGTAATAATTTGAAACGTCAGTACACTGCAAAGGCATAATTTCAATGAATTAAATAGCGAATAGAACCAGCGATCGTTATAACACTTGCTGTTTTAAATTGGAATAGGCATGTCTAAACAACATTCAATAATATAATCGCGTATTCTTTGACTGCTGCGAATAGTCATTAGTCACGGGAAGCACACTTTCCTAGGGTCAAAAACAGCGTTGAACAGCTTTGTTTTGAGATTCGTCCAGCCAGTGCATTATTCTGACGCAGAAAAACTTTGCACTGGCCTTCTTAGAAGATTTCTGGACTGAATATCGAAAACGCTATTTTAGCACTTTAAAGTGTACTGCCGAATTCGCACTAGATATTACCAGACACAGAAATTCCATTACCTATGTTCTGCATTAACCTTCCAAACAAATTTTTGACCGAACTCTCGTTTTTAGCATTTTGGACTTTCTTTATATTGATATAACGTTTCAGTAAAGACAAAGAAGGTTTTTCGCCAACCGGAATCTCGTTTTATTCAGTTGAGCCTTTGATTTTTTACTAGAGTCAGTCATTAGGGATAAAGGCTGGACTGGGTGTCAGAATCGCTAACCAGTCCAAGGCTGACATGCGCAACAGGGTGATGAAGATCAGGAATCGATTGAACCCAGTGGAGCAGTAGGGCAGCGTAACCGTGCCTTAACTGCCCCCACATATAAACAGGACAGACTGGATGCATATTTTGATCGTGCATACACGAACACAAGCTTGCAATGAGGCGGGCTGACTGTTTCCCACAAGTATTGGCTTGTATCTACGAGACGGGTCACAAGTTTAACGTCACAGCCACGAAGACAATAGCTCATGCCAGCAGCAAGGTATGCCGCGAATTGAGTACAACCTAAATCTCCGATGAGAACTCAGTCAATCGATAAATCGATCTAGTGCCGCCATATACAGCCCTGTTTAGTCATCTCCGGACTGGAGTTTCTGGTGTTTGATTGGCCCTTACCTTTTTTTAACTGTTGTTTGTTTTGTTGCCACTCCTATCTCTGTCGTTGGACTCTAGCAAGAGTTCGAAAGCTGGGATGAATAAAGACGTAATTCTTTCGAGCGCAAAAGCTTCTTCTCCTTTTCTCACAAAACTTTATGCAAAAATCAGCCAACACTGCGTCCCCCAAAGTTCGACAGGAGTAAATATGTGACTGTCCGTAAAAAGAAGCCATATAATGATTTAAAAAGGTATATTACGTTGTTTATAAATACCATTTTTTTTTAGAAAAGCGGCAAATTCCGAAAACGTAAAAAAATCATGTTAGCTAATTAACCTGAAGTTTTAAATGTACAGAATGCCTGTTGGTGTAAACAAACGAGTAACTAAAATACCACATATATAATTACTTTTGAAGTATTCTTTCAGTATATATTCCGCGGAATTTCTCTTCCAGGATAAAGACAATTAAAATTATAGCTGTTACCAAACAGCCTAAATTTCGAATATATATTGCAACAAGGTTTCAGGAGAATTGGTGGTTTCTTCTTCCGTTTATGCACTGCTTAAGACGCGTTTGAAATTGGCAAGTAGATTTTCTCTTGAATGTGCTGGCAGGGGCATAACAGGAATAAAATATTTAATAAGCGTATATGCTGATATGTTGAACTGTGACTATTAATTTTAAATATAATTTTTAGGTGAAATCGTAAACGTACCATTTTATGCACATAAAGAGCACTTTCATTTTGTTAAATTTCCTCAAAAGTGTTTCGGGTGTTGGATTTCGATGAGTTTCAGATTGACCTTGTAATGGTGGTATCTACTTCACATTTTCCTGTGTTTCCTGTCTATAAGTGTAAATTTTGTTGTATGTGCTTATGAAAATCTTCAAAATAAGATATTTCCTAAAGGCATTCACAGAAATAGTAAGGTCTGAGAGAGTAGTTTCTGCAGATGGCCGTTTGGATCATATTTTAGACTAACCCAAACATAAAAATTCGTTTTTCGAGAAGAATAAACGCCCACAACATAATTTGGCAATAAATATGCCTAAGATTACCTATTTATAAACACTTATTAGATATTTTGTTGTAGAATTTCTACGAACTTAGCCATTTAACAAGACGGGGTCTAGGATAAATGGAGACTTTTAACCTGGTTTTCGATTTTCTTTAAATTAAGGGATACAATGTGTACTGAAAATGAAAGAACTCACTTATTTCTTTCTATCGGAGCATTTTTCGCTATGCTTTCTTACTTTTTGACCCAGTTCTAAGATTGCAAATGCATAACTGATTGGCTGAATTTATACTAAGATTTTGAACAGAAATATAAAACTTCTGCCCTTTCCGTCTCAACTTTCCGTTTTCATTAGTCCTAAACTGTATATAGCTATTTGTCTGGACACCTTCCGCGTACGGTGTGACAGAGTAAAATGCCGCATGTGGCGGTTTTTCGTATATCTGCTTGCTTACAGTTCCAGTTATCGGTGTGGTAAAACAACATGCAGTCACACAGTTTTATTACTGATTTATTCGGCATAAGAAGTCACAAATTTGCAAAGCTTGATTTGTAAAACTAAATCCGTCCTTTTTGCTCTGAAAACAATGCGAGTTCATATATTTCCATTTACCTGATTTTCGTGAACGCAAGATTAAATGTTCCGTTTTCTGAAAGAATATATTTAAAATGTTTTCAGCTTATATTTTTATTCGTTACTAGGAAGACGCACCTAAAAAAGAAAGTTTGGCCCAGAAGTGGCAATAGCATAGGGAAACACCAGGAAATACAGAAACCTCGGATTTGGCCCCATTTGTTCATGTTTGACTTCAGTAAACAGATCTGAACTGAACTCTTCCTTAGTAAACAGCATTTTGCGCCTCAAATCAGTAGAAAAAACACAATGACCAACTTCGAATGTGTGCCATCTTAAATTTCGTGGATGACATTTAAAGAGTTAGGCAATCGACTGTGTATATACGCCCGGAATACAGACATGAGCTTCAATTCGTAATCGTATGTCTTTTTGGTACTTCAGAATTGCATTTATTTGACGACGTTCACCCAATCGACACCTGTTTTTTTAAAGATCCATTGTCAATTTAAATGTTTCATTTTTCTCATATGTTTGTCGAAGAAGTACGTGTATTATTTGATCATCGGACTGAGCATCGAGCATTTTTTCTAGAATTTAAGTTGTGGCTTCCGTAATCATTATCTTTCATCAAGTCTTTTCAGCAGATATTGTTGATGCTATTTTTACAAAACAGGCCCCTTAAACGTAACACAAAACCTCAGTTTATGCATTAGCTCTCGAATGCATTAAGCACATACCCGAAAACGTCTCAATGTTTGTACTTCTTACTTTCCATAAGTTTACTTAAAGATAAAGTGAATTTTGCTAGCAAACCCATGTTCAACTTTCAAGGTTTGCCAAAACTTTCCATCATTCTTCTTTCTAAGATGTCGGTTCACCAAATTAGCCCAGCACATAGCATAAAAACTTAGCTGCGGTTCGACAAAACTAAAAAGAACTTCACCCATATAACAGATGGATTTGTTGTTAATTTCAGGGCGGGAGACTGAGAGTTAGGACCAAGGTAAGAGCTTACGTTAAATTTCGGGTTAGGGTGAGTGTGATGGTCTAGGACTGGGTAATTCCCTGTAAGTGAATGCACTACTTTACTTTTTTCCCCATCTCATAAGCGAAGCTCACACAACTAAAAGACCACAAATCATTTTGCCAAAACTCGAATGGAAGGCAGTATCCTGCGATTGAATCACTTCTCAGTTCACATTGCAAGGCATTTGCTCACGAAGACAAAACATCGGTTATAGGTGGAAGACTGCATACAGCTCTGAAACTAATACTGCTTTAAAAACGTACAGAATCCAATAAGACGTCTGGTAGGATGTCATTTAAGTTCAGTACTTTCCAGATTAATCTGCACTGGCTGAGGAAGGACATATCGTTTCAGTTTAACCAGAGTGTCTGCAAGCTTGCCTCTGCTAGGTTCTACTGAAACAGCAAAACACAGGTGGAAATACACATTTTCTTAGCTTATTGTACGCAAAAACGAGTTAACATTAAATGTTTGCATCAAAAATGTATAGACATTGATAATTGACGAGAGCCTTGCATGCGAAAACATCCAATCAAACCCTGCGGTCTCGTGATCGCGGTCACAAGACTGTTCTCGAGCATAAATACTGTGACCTGTCAGGGGTTAGAGAGCGGAAAGTGCCATGTTCAATTCGACTGACAAATTTTGATGTTCCTCTGCCGCTTTTAACGACGTTCTACACGGGCCGGAAGAGAAAACAATGAAACCATGAATCAATTTTAACTTCAATTTTTAGGACTTACCGCGTTTCAATGCTCGTTGAAGCAGGAAGTTTCCCAGGTAGAAAACCATTTAGATTTTTTTGAAACGGAAACCAAAAGGGCTTTTTAAGAGTATCTACTGCGAATACTGAGTGACAGTCGCAAGGCAAATATAATTTCATTTTAAGATTTGACTGGCCGTATTAAACAAAATTTGAGAATGGACTGTATCTTGAACAAGCTTTGTTTGATTTACATTAGCTTGACCTGTAGGTTTCAGGAAAGTGCACAACTAATGTAAGAAACAATAAGTTTGCATTGCAGTGGGTTAATGGATATTAAATATTCATTTTTATTTAGTACGAGATACGCAGATGAAAACCTTAGAGGATTCAGCCAGGATTTCCTGCTAATTCATAGCAACCGAAAACAGTAGGCAACGAGGCAATCTGTGCGATTCACTTAGACACTATTTTCAAGAGATACCGAGGACTGTATTCCCATATGCAGCCCACCTTTTCCTATTCAGACCATCTGAGATGCATTTGGATTGCGTTCAAGGCTGTTTGATGCAACATTATCATCAACATTTAATCAAAACACGGACTGGCGCTCGCACCATGCCAAGAATGGCATGACGGGGATAGTGACACCAGACGGTTGTCGCCCGCTCTCCCTCTCTTTGTGGACAACATACAACAAGACACATTGTCTGCAACGGTTATTCTCGGCCCTAGGGTAATCTCAGTACCGTACAGGGAACTGGAAATGCAATATTGACCTGATGCAGGGGAGAGAAACGTCAGCAACCAGAGCCGTTTAGCCTAACCCACACTGTAATTAGTCGGCAGTGATTTAAAAGTATCAAAAAGCGCTAAATGTTGTGATGGGCTGACGAAATCCTTGTGGGTCCTCGTGCTGTGTGTGTGTGTGTCTACGCGGTGACTGATTGGCTGACTGAGTGTCAGCCGCAGCGGTTTCTTCTCAAGGTTGATTACGTGGCAAACCCAATTACGTGGGACCCCAGCCGCCCCTTTTTACTTGTGAAATCTGGGGTTAATTTTTCAGAACAAGCTCGTGGGTTGCACGCGTAGATGTACGGTTTAGTTTTGCTTTTCACTGCGCCCGGGACCGCCTACAGTCGGTATGACTGGCTTGTCGCGGATGAGAGAGAAAGCGCTTTGCCAGCCAACTTGGTCGCGTACACAGTAGGCATCTTGTCAGGTGACATTTGGATATTCATGCGCTTCCACCCATGGACATCTTTTAACGAAAGACATGACTAATAGCGTCATTTTTGAACTCAATCACCCATTCTATGCGTACTTCAGTTCCGTTAAACGTGCACCTTGTTTTTCCTACCTACAGATAATCGATATTGCACACGAGCTCCCCTTGGTAACAGACACCTTCTTGAAGTAAACATTTTGGCAAATTGGAAATGTGCGAAAACTGGCTGGCTGCTCTGCCTAATTGGATGCGTAAAAGTTCAAATATTATATCTTCACTCAGGCTTCGACAGGCGTAAAGGAGGCTGGAATAGTCATTTCTAGCTAACTAGCGATCATCAGTCAGCCCTAACAATCCGAAGCATTTATGATCTGGGTTTTGGACAGGTTTCGATGGTCAAAGAGCTTTATTTAAGCCACCGGCTTGATTTTCCTCTCCACAGCAATCAGGAAAATTAACTACGATGGACAGCAATTCAGCTTATCGCTTGCGCATTTGAGTTAAATCTGGAGCCCTCACATGCAGTCTCATGGAAACCATGGAGACGACACTGTGGACCAGTATTCCCACACATTAAAATGGAGCAGACATCGTCGATGAGATTCGATTCACCGTAGATTTGTGCAAAACATAAAACTATAGTTTTGCCACGGCACCATCGCAAGTGATGCCATCGGCGTGCATATAAAATGGTTTCGACACCAAGAGATCTAAATTTGCACGCCGTTATTTTGATGTGGCATGTGAGAGGACGATGGTGATGATGGCTGCTAGATATCTGAAGGCGTCCTTATGGGTGGTGAGGATGGTGTTGTAATTGGTGTCGGACGCTTTTTCTGGGACGTTCCATGTTGATTTTATGGCGGTCCAGCGTTGCCTGAGGAACTCGATTCATGCAGAGATTGTTCATTGATAGTATGTACGCACTGCAATATGACGGTTGCTTACTTGCTAGTTAATGCCTTAGAAACCGATTTTGCCCTTCGGGTACTATCTGCTAGATGTCGGAGATGGGTACTGCAGTTCTGACGCTGTCTCTGATGATGGGTTCGTGCGGGAATCCATGGCGATCCCTGCGATCGCGTCTACCTCTTCTCATTTCCTTCCTGGGACGCAGATGTTTGTTTTTATTGACAGATTATTTATGCATTACGCACTTCGAGGGGAAAAATGGGTCCTTCGAGAGGCCTCCACTTATGGACAGATTCGGTTTCTGCACAGCTGTCTCGACAGTAACTTGTTGCTGAAAGGCGTTCCATACAAACCCCTCAGTAAACACTGATTTGGTGAGAGGCGCAATATTCCAAGACGAAGGCGGATGATACGTGTTCCTCTTCAAGATTTCCATGGGAGGCTGCACAAAGAGGTGCATTTGCGGATTTATTATATTTTATTGGTAGTAGGCTCACGCAGCTTTCACTTCCACCCCTGCCCGCCTGAGCCACGCGTCTTAAGGGAGTCGAGAGAGCAGGTGGCGGGACTAGATGCTTGTCTACGCGTGCCACACACATGCCTGGTTCGAATACAAAGAGCCAGGGCCTCAAAATAACAGGGCAGCGTGGACTCACCTTCCAGCTGAGTAGGACTGTCATAGAGATGTTAGGAAGAATGATTTATCCCGTCACTTAACAGATCTTAAAGCAAACAACTTTAACGCACTAATATGGTTGTAGCAAATTGCACTTGCTTTCGGAAGTACTTACCCAAATAAGCTCAATTTACACGTCAAACATCATAATAATGAACCCTGTGGATCAAATATGCTTTGAAATTAAATTAATTTCCTGTAGGATTTACCTGTTATTGGGGGGGAAAAAACCTGAAAAGTTAGACCTAAAACTCCTGACATAACTTAGGATAACCTGCTGTTGTTATCAGTCCCAGACAATTTTTGCACCCAATACATACATAATTACTTTGGTTTTTCAACGTTTATCTTCAGATGCTTATGAAGTTGGCAGTCGGTAAATATGAGACACACTTGTCACCATTGGCATTATACTGTCTATGTAACTACGACTGAAGTAGCAGTTCTGCTACTAAGATGGTTTCGAAGTTTGGAATTCATAAGCTAGATCACCTGCAGGTGCGACACGTAGCCGCATAGAATTGACGAAACAGATGGTTGCATCCTTAGGTTTAACCATTGCGACATGTTAGCCAGAGCCATATTCAGCACTCTCAGCCTGATCGGTGACGGGAGTTAATTGACCAATTTAAAGGCCTATTGTAATATCGAGGTTGCTGCGAAAAGGCCTATTGCCTGGTCATTCACACCCACAAACTTCTACGCAAATTCATCGCCAACTTATCAGTCTGAATTTTACAACTGCACGTCACATACGACAGAGGCTGGAGGGAAAGCTGGAGGACAAGTAATGGGCGGAGCCTCTGGAATTAGCGTCACACAACAGCAAAAACATCACAATCCAACTCCACTGTGCTCCCGAAAAATAACTGACTTTAATGAAACTAGGCTGGGTCCGAAAACCATGCTTACGACAAAAGGTGATTGTAAAGATTTTGGGGAAGTATTTTGTCGAATGTAAAAAGGAGTTCGCCTTCATGTGGCAACTTCTTATTAACATTTAGCTCGAATATATATAAGAGTCAATTTAAAAATTAATAAGTTGATGCCGTAGGTTTTTCGTTTGCGCATACATCCTGCTTTGGGCAATAAAATGCGCGTCCATAAATACTACCTGAAGAACTGACATTATAAGATGCAGATTTTGTGAGGAGTTTTATTGTAGCCCAGAAAGAGTTAATATCCCTAGTCGAATCTGAGAAACCATGGGATTCTGCATCAACTTTCAGTTTGGTGACACATTGACTCCGAGTTTCCATTGAAAGTCTTTCCATTCGCGAGTGCCCAAAAACCATAAATTGTCCTTTCAAGTTCAACCTTTTCTACTTAATAATGAGCACCACTAAACGGTCAGTTAAGATGCTATTTGAGTGAGTATTTCATGGCAATAAAATTATCGAAATTAAAAACTTTTAAAACGAAAACAGCTATATTGAGTATGAAAATCCGAATCTTGCTAAATGATGTATCAATGAAGTTAACAAGATTATATTTTGAGCATGTTCCAGTTAATATTTAATTCATAAGGACATTGAAAATAAATTGAAGAATTAAATTAGTTAAGTGCTCATTTGGACTTGGGCTCGTCTTCGCAGGTAGTTAAAAGATGCGTATTTTGGCTGGACTAAAATATCTTGCAATCATGCTGCCAGGTAATCGATATTGCACCCCATTTAAGTACTCATTCCTTCTCCCAACCAATTTTTAGAAGTATGGTTAGCTGACAGGTACGATTCTTTTGGAAAAAATATTTAATTGCCATAAAAATCTCAAAATTTCAAATTTTTTAAACTGGAAATTAAACGTTTTCGAAATTTGAATTCATATATTACGTAATTTTTTATGAACTGAGAAAGATAGAGGGCATTTTGTGTCTTTTTTTCCATGACAAATATGGTGTTTGAAGCTAACGATAGTAATCCCAGTGTGACTGCATTAGCTTGTGCGTATGCCCTCAGGTAATAAATGCTACTCTTCCACTGAGATAATCCTTTCTTATAGCACATGAATTTCCAAAATTTCATTTAACGTACCATGCGATGGGTCAGTGAATGTACAGTTTCGAACATACACTGGCCGGGTCGATAAGGCCGTTGATGTGGCTTTAGTTGCTGAACGCTTACTATCGGTTCCGGGACTCACTCTTCCCGTTCCGCCTTGGAGCTCAGTCAAAGGAGACTGTAATGGCCATTTCTGACCCATTAGCCGTCCTCGGTGGTGCAACAACCGAGGCTCGAATCTGTGAACTGCTGATCAGAACTCCATCCATCATCAGCCAGTTAAAGTAGCTATAAATTGATACAAATCTGCATGCACTTACAGGGGCATATAGCTTTGATCGGGAAATCCGGTCTGTTTTAATGCCTCTTTTTTCGTGCGCAGAAATTAAGATTGCATCCATATGACGAATCCCTTCGCAGCATTGGTCCTGCCTTTTAAGTTTGCTCTAAATTAAATGCAAATCGTACGGTGATATAATGTGGTCTGATACATAACCTACAATATACAGCCTTTTCGAAGTTTTACCAGGAATTATTTATTTGACTGCGGATTCAAAGTCTGCTTCAGGGAAGCAGCTCAGTGAATTTGCAAAAGTGAGAAGCGATGGCACACTGACATTTGAATTCAAATTTACTTGACTAAAATGCGCAATTAATCCACTTATGCGCTTTTATATGCAATTCATCAAGAAATATTTCTGTCTCCGAAAATATTTTATTTTCAGTAGGACAGCATCCCTATTTGTAACTTTGTTTACTTCCGGTCAGCATGTACTTAGCGAAGGGACCATTACACACAGGGTTTTTAACTCCGAAAAGGACATCACTTATCATCTTCAAAATGGTGCAATTGCGCAAATGATCCGAAAATCTTTACTTGATGGGCCACCCATTTTTGAAACAACAATATATATATATATATATATATATATATATACTATATATATATATATATATATATATATATATATATATCCATTTTGATAAATATATGCGAATGAGTTATGGGGGTGCTACAAGAGGCCTGGTATGGGAAGAACATGCCACTACTGCAATGTAAAAGTGGAAAGTAAGATATCGTGAATCGTACTTGCGTAGTAACTTCCTGTCTTTCCTCTTATAATTCCAGCAAGTTGTTATAGCAAAAACAATGAGAACAGCTGGAATTGACCGGGAAGTAAGGACTGCCATGAGTGAATATGCGTTTACGCGTACCACACACGTACTTGTCGGTAAATAGATGTGCTTTATTCCTAGAGGCTCTTACCCAGCAAAAGCGCTGGAGTCTGACTATTGTCCTAAGGGAGTTTCAAGCCACCTTCGATTTCATGCAAAGCAGGTCTGAGGGGTTGTAGGGGAAACTGGGCCGAATTAAAACGATACCAACCATCATCATTTTGCTCTTTCTCAGGGCCAGGGAGACAGAATAATGACATAAAATAGTACTTCATTAAATCAAGGTAATGGCAATTAACTTCAGTCAGTTCAAAAATGAAGTTTTTGGAAAATCTCTTCGAAAAACATCAAATCATGAAATCCAATTTAAGAAGAAGTAAATGCGATCACTGGGAAAAGAGCTTTATTTGCCGGACGTTTCCGGATTCCAACTCGAACCCATCCTCAGAGACAGTATCAGATACAGGTCCAATGTATGATAAACTAATCACACAGGAAGGAGGGCTGATAAAAACTTTCTCATTGGCCAGTCACTGTTTGACTGAATCGGAAATCGAACCTAGAAGGTATGTCTAACTGTCTACACTAGAGGCCTTAAACCGTTGATCCGGTAAACTATACAAGGGAGCGCTAACTTTGCTTGGACTAACGCTCATTGGCCAAAGGTGTCCGAGTTCAAAGTTTGCGTTATCCAAGCACTTGGTTTGCTTATGGCTGGCTGACAATGATGCTAAGTCAGACAATTATTTCAGTCTCACTTTTCTTTATGGATAAGTCTTTTAACATACATTACTCGTCACAATGAGGCTGTCTGCGAAGGCTTTATGTAGAACTCCAAGGTGCAACGAGGCAATTGGTGGACAATCTACTTGCAATGCTTACATGGAAAGAATCTTACATTACCCTGATGCTAAGAGGAACGATTTTGTATGTTGTTTAAGATTGGGCTACTTCATTCAGGTTAAAAGATTAAAATGCATCATTCGAATTCGATGTAGTATTTTTCTTTTTTCTATTCAATTGTATCCTATCTAATTTCGATTTAAAGTTACCATCTGAGTTCTTAGAAAGGAAAGAATGCCGAATGTTTGGCGGATACGTAAGTTCACGCCGTCTTTGTTACGAAACCATCTTCTTCAAGCTATTCCATGTACAACTTAAAAACTACATATTCCCAACGCATTATTCAGCCTTATGTAAATGATTCAGTGAGTACTGGTATTTTGATGGCAATGTGATCAGGAAATAAGGGTACTTTTTCAATTGTCAACCCACGCACGTATTTTGTAGAGAGAATTATCACTGCCTGGTAGCTAATGACTTCTGGCGTCTTTTTAAGCGATGAAATGACGCAATTACAGTTTGAAAGGTCCTTTCGAATCATAAAAGTATTTGAATACATCTTCTTAGCACAATTAACGGTAACTTCCTTATGAATGGCGGTTCGTGAATTTGCTGTAAAGGCGCATTTTGTGCACGAGGACTTTCGATTAGTCCACATCCTGCAGATAGTAGGAACTCAAATCTAGCGTGAGACAATAAAATAAAACTTTCCATATAATCACATTAAACTCAACTACTTAGAACGTGGTAAAAAGGTTCAGTCAGTTTAAAAATATAAGGAAAATGTAATTTTGCATTCTGACAGCTTTAACAAAGGTTACAAATAGCGTTTGTAAGGTACAGCGCCAACCTCAACGTCCAGCCGGGTGTATCAGTCAAAAAACGAAGTCAACAAAAATATTTCACGTTTGCCCTTTACTCGATTCGGAAATTTTTTGTCAGCACTGCTTGATCGTGGAATCAAGAACTTGCTAGGCTGAAGCCGGAAATGTCATTTTCTTAATGAAAGTAATGAAGGACACCACCCGCAGTTAAATTCTCAGCACAGATACTCTAATGCCGTTTGCTATTCAAACCAAAAAAATTAGATAGCAGATTTTATTTTTGAAATCCTGCCGTTTTAGTCCAGGATGCTAGCTATTAATGTTGATGGTTTAAATTTATAGAAATAAATTGCATTCTATTATGTATGCATCCACGGCGACATCGTAAGCATTTTTGCCTAGCTAGCATGAGAAGTAACCGTCGCTTTCGTAGAAAATAATGTATAGAAGATCATCCATCTTCTTTCTTCAACTTGTGGGGTAGAAACATCACTTGTGGACAGAGGTAACACACGAGCAATTAGTCCACGCCCAAACTATTCATCATGTGCATTGATATCGGCTTCCGTGTGACCACACTTAACTGTCTTTTTGTCTGCGGTTTGGGTGCCAATTGGTTGGCTTGTACTGTTTTATCTGTGGCTAATGCTCAATTCATGCCTGCAAATTTTGTTACATGAGTAAAGGACAAGACTGTTCGAGCGACGGGACAGTTTTTAGTATTCTGACCTTTCGACATCCTGCAGAAGTGCAGCATCAGAGATAACTTAATAATAAACAAACAGATGTGTAAACAAAGCGATCCTGTGCTCGAGTAGCCGACAAAAACGCAATATATGACCCAACTCAAAGAGCAACTGATAGATCAGCATATAGTATGGGACCAGTGTAAATAGGATTTTTATGGATTGGGCTTGATAAAGAAATTGAGATCGCCAACATAACCCTTACTCTATCCATTGTGTTCGCTGCTGGGTTAGTAAGGACACAAAGTCTTATCTTGCCACGACAGGTGTGCGAATTGAGAGGTCTTGTGATTTTACCCCACACTGACAAAGATGCGTGATATCATTCCTAGCTGACCTGAATGACTTTTATTCGAACCCTTGATGAGAGTAAGAATGAGGCCCACACTGAGTGATCGCTCATTAGCAGAAGGATTTAGATGTGTTTGGAAACTAGCGTGACGTCCAAGTAGTCACCACTTGGCGGCGGGCTTTTGAAATTGAGCCGCCCTCTTTTCCGCTCTCCATCTCGCATGTGAAATTTCTTATATCTATGTCGGTCTAGCGTATTTGACCCATTTTATACCCATTCTTAACCTTATTTGTTTTTGAACAACAAAAATGAGGTCATACGGTGCACTGACGCTGGCACAGTGTTTGAAAGAAGTCCAATTTGGTCGATATTTTGAGACGCATTCAAGAATGATTCTTCATGAGGTTAATATGTGCATTCTTTGACCATTTGTTTTGTGATCTTCCGGTTTTGTGTGGCTTGTGTTCCCAACCTTATTCACGGTGAATGGAGGACATTTTTGCTGAAAGTTTCTGGAATTTTAATTTCAAAAATAAAAGCGTAACTCTCTCTCTCTCTCTCTCTCTCACTTGGAAAGTTACCATTTCACCCGATACTTTGGTCCTCCTACCGCCAATGAAATATGGTTAGGTTGGCAATACACGCTGAAATATACTTTCTTCCCTGATTTGGGTCGTATATTACCTTTTTCCGACCAGCCTAATTGTTTACTCATAGAAACACCCGTAGAACTCGAATAAGCGTATCAGGTCCTGTCACCTGCATGCACACTTCTGCTGTGAGTTAATTGCAAACAGCATCTGCTTTGCAGGTTTGAAAATCTGTTTGTGACTGGCCATAAAAACATGTTGCCTCAATGGAGATTGCGAACATTTTAATCTCAGGAATTAACCACATCTAATCTTGCCGAGAGAGTGTAAATCTCGGCTGTAGAGACCATTCAAACAGGTGTAATATGGGAGAAACTATGTCAGTTACAGGTGCTGGAAAAAGCCATTAAATCAAATAATCCAATAGAAATCTTCTAAGAAATCCCGAAGACCTTGCACAATATTCTGAAAGGCGTACTTATTCGTTTTGCCTCTATAATAGCCCAAAACTTCATCCTCACCCTAAAACTTAACCCTTGCACTAACCTAAGCCAAACCCAAACTAAACCTCGAACCGCATCTGTTTGAAGATTAGCGCAAACTGGCGCTAACTGTTCCCAGGACAGGCCTTTCGAAATCCACTTGTGTAAGTTCTCTATCCCACCACAGGATAGGTACAGAAATACCTTTTGAACATTTACAGAACATTAATCTGCTTCAAACTACAACATGGATAGAAAAACGGTGGGCTTTATCGCCATATTCTTAGGGAAAATGAATTATAAATTGACATTGTGAAATAACTTATGCGAAGCTGTCTTATTGATTATCATGATGCTTAATTCCAAGATCCTTCAGCCATCGGCTTTTGAATGCGCTTATTTTAAGAAAAGCCCTTCCAGAGAAGTATAACTTTCCCTATTTTTTCGGCAATCTTATATATTTTTTACTACGGTTTCTGAAAAAAAAACATGCTAAAGAATACCCTTTCTTGCGTTTTTAGGTAGAAAGGCACGTTTTGAGACGAAAACATTAAAAAAGCATCATATCCGGTAAGTAATGTCCCCACAAATAATACAACATGCATTTCATACACTTCAACATGCTGTAATACTTACTTTATATTGCTAATGACACAATAGGTAAACAAACAAACAAACTGTAGACTGCAAATCAAAAACATAAATGCAGTGGCAGATGAGATCGAAAGTTATTCAAATAGGAGAAAAAGTGCTGTGTATTCGTGAATAACATTGGAAGATGGCGTGATTTGCTAGAAAATGCATGACTAAAAGATATTCTGTGCATTTTTTCTATAAAATGCATTTAAATTTATAATGTTATTGACAATCGATGAAAAATGCAACAAAATTGTTTTAGTCAAGTATTTCCAGGTGAACAACAAGCATATTTAGAAGCCAGGAGAGACTGGCACAACCGAAATATCTGGAAATTAGGTCGCATGATAATCTTGATTAAAATTTTACTCAAGTAAACCTTCTTGATCGAAACTGCATTTCGGAATTTCGATTATCAGTTCATGATAATGGCCAGTGACTGAACACAATTCACGTCATCTGAAGTGATCGAGCTATGACGCATGCATAGCGTCATAGAATATCCTTAACCACTTGGAAATTTTTAAACCTTTCACCGACAAAACTTCTAAGTAAAAGGGAAAAAATTATGTTTTAGAGAAAAAAGAACGTTATCAATGAATTTTTGAAAAAGCGGTTAATTAAATTAAATATCTCAGATTTTTAAAAAGTCTCTTTTAAAAAAGCAAAAAATGATTATACCCAATAAATAGTGTAGTGTGGTATGACAGGCAGTTACCTCGTTCCTATTTGGGGAAGAATTTCTATTTTTGGCGAAATATTTTCGTTTTTCTTGTTTTTATATACAGCAAGGCACGTGCTTTATATTTCCGAAGTGGAATAATCACTAGATTAAATGCAGCAAAGCAGAGCATATACTGTAAACGACTAAGCAAAAATCTAATATTCACGACAACGTTCAGAATACGCTTTATATCAACTTTAAAATAAATATTCCTCAGTAGTTCGCACAATATGTGACATGAGATACAGTCAGCTGCTTACGTGTTTACTTATTAAATTATTAATGAGTAAGATTCATTTGTTCGGATTCCATCGGTCGAAAAACTACGGAAATAAAAGTTTTCTGATGGCCATATGTAAAGATTTCGGTTTCTGTCTAAGTAACTGAAGTTCCATTAGCAAATAAGCATACCATTTTCCAAGTGCAAAAGAATTTTTCTCAAAGTTACTTTGTGTTGTGCGGTGAAATCCGTGGACCCTCAAGGTCTCTCGGAAGTATCAACGACAGTTTTTTTAGATGTCAACGTCCTTATGCTTGTCTTTTGAAGCGGATGTTTGCTATAATTTATGCTTATTAAAACTTGCACAATGAGACAGTTCCCCGGTATGTTTTTTATACAGAAAATTATCAGACTTTCTCCAATTTGCATTTACACACTGCATTAAATTAATTGAAATGCTGCACTTTGTAGAGCTTAGTCGACTAAAAAGATCTAACAGAAATGCACATGGTTTGTCCAACTAGTCAAACTTGGGCTGACCGATTTTTTTCCACCTCTGCTGCGAATTTGTGGCATGCCTAACCGTAGCGTGCGTTAAATCGTCAACTCAATGGATCGCAATTGAGCTCCTGAGTAATTTTTCTGGCCTGGTGGCCCCTCTGCTTGTATTTTGGGCGGGTTCCCTTTGCTCTGTTTGCTTAACTTCTGTGTCACCATTTTGCTTCGGTTTTTTTTTATACACAATCACGAAGACATTTTGAGGCCACAGGAGGGTCGAGATGCCTGTTGATAGAGTTTTCAGCTGAATAACACGCGGTAACTATTAGTCATTCTGTCAGCGAGTTGCCATGACCTAAGATGGCTGCCCTTTTAAAGGTGAAAAGTATGGTCATTTTCTCCAAGAGGCGTCGGAAGTTGAGAGTCTACGACCAGCCTGTCATTTGGCATGAGTTGAGGCGTGAGGGTTTAACGCACTTTCCTTACTATAAGAATTCTAACGCGCTGGAATCTATCATGGTGCGCCAAATGCTGTGGCTTGGAAGGTTGCCAAATGATGAGATAACAGTGACCATGTGGTCAGCCCAGTGTGCGTTTGTGTATGGAGTTACTGACTGGCGGATTGACAGTCAGGCTCTAAGGGCTTATTTTAAGGACCATGGGCTACGATTAAGGTTCGCCGGCAGGCTTAGGAATGACACCAGCCGCGTTAGCCACCTGCGCCCTCTGCCGTCTCCGGTCCTCTTGACTTGGACATTAAACCGGGCCCAGGAGAGGGAGGGGAAGAGAAAGAGTACATTTTCAATCATTTACTTCAGGCGTGGGTCATCGTCCCGTTACCATGTTGCCGTGGAGCACATGATGGACCGCTTCGAAACTGACGGTCAAATTATCAGTTCAAGCCAGAAAGCAAAGATTGTTATCCGTAGATACCGGAATTCCCACGGAGATTCCAAAGCCTTGCTTGTAAGAGTAGAAAGCTATCTGCACATTTGTATTGTAGTTGTCAAGGCAGAGGATGTGTTTGAGAAACCCTAACAAAATTGGAATTCACCCTCTTTGTTAGGGCAATCCTGTATTACAGGTAGGCTAAAGGTTAGGGGTTATACGAGGGGCAGTAATGGGTAGGACACGAAACTAGGAATAACCTTGGAATTTTGCTCACGACCACCTATCTTACTGGGACCTCAATTTCCCCATCTTTTATATTCTAATTATTCTACTACGAGGTCTAAAGTGGACCTAAATTTCCCCAAATTAGCCACGTCTTATAGGTGTTATGTTCACCAGTTTGATAATTTATTGCAAAATACCTAAAAATACTTAGCATTAAAGTGAAGATTCACTCTATCAACTAACCTATTTTTTGAATTCAACGAATGTAGGGATGATCACAGAGAAGCTACATGGCTATTGTGTACTACTTAAATTGCAAGTAGATTCCTTGGGAGTTGAATCTCATAAAAACATATATTTCCTCTGAAATGCTTCTGATAAGGCCTTGCTGTGACCTTAGGCACATAATTCGGAAGCCAGGAGCGCGGCATCCGCCAGCTGCCATTGAAGGAAACAACTTTTTCAACGCGGAGCAACGCAGGGCAACGCATAGCAGGTAATCTAACGGCTTTGAAGTCAAAAAATACTCAAATATTACATGCGCGGCAATGAATAAATCAACCGATTCTACCCAGAAGCTGAACGACCCTGCGGAGTATTGCGCAGTTCTATTTCATAATTGGCAATTTTGAGGAAAAATATGAACATTTCGTGACTTTAGAATCCCATTTTAACGAACGCGTATCTGCGAGAAGCTCCTCCCTTTACCTGCTCCTTTGGTAAAGTAAACACGATATGCACACGCATAAATATACTTATATGAAGAAAGAAGAGGTTATCCGGATAAACCAGTTCTTTTCAAGGAAGTCTTCCCTTTGAATGACGACCTGTTGGTGTCACCAGCGCGCAACTGTACGGTTATAACTCTATTGTTCCCGAAGAACCTCTTCTTTCTTTGCTCGGAATGCACACCACCTCAACTCAACACATATGTACGTTGTAGCTCAGCACATTTGCATGTGAATAGCAGAGCGTAACCGCTACTTGTCTTCAACGTGCAAAGCATCTGAGTGTACTTTTGAGCGGAAACGGAAACACTTGCTTGGTGATTGTGAACACAAGTAGCGCTGGTCTTTATCTCCACTAAATTCCTTATTCCTTATTTACAGTTTTCCTAGTTTTACGGTTTTTCATTTTTACAGTTTTCCCATCTACATTCAAGTTGGAGGGCTGAAATTTGCTTGAAAAAGGGCAGAAAAATATCATTTATAGCACCAATTTTCTTAGTAGTGGTTAATTTCCGCAGACGCGGTACTTAAGGGAGGTGAGCTAGATGATTTTCAAAAACTTCCATCTTTAGAATTTGCTGGCGAAGTTCAGCTGTTTCCAGGATAGAGTTAAATCGACGGTTCCGAACATTTTCCTCACTATAAACAATCTGATGCTGTTCAAACTATCACCGTGCGCCAAAAGCCGTGGCTAGAAAGGTTGTCAAATGCCGGGATAACAGTGGCCACGCGGTCAGCCCAGTGTCTGTTTGTGTGTGGAGTGGCTGCCTGGTGGAGTGAGAGTCAGGCTGCAATGGCTCCTTCTGAATCCGGTCTTTATGGTACTCTCACTCAGTTGGGATTCTACCCAAGTGTGGCGGAACGCCTAGGGGCGCCTCCGGCCGCACCAGCGACCTGTGCCCTACCACGCCTCTGCTCATCTAGACTTTATCGTGCGGTCGGATCCAGGTGGTGGTGTGGGGGTGGGGGAGAGTGCGGTAGATGCCACGCAAGTCTAGTATTGCTGTGGACTTCTCTAGGCCCATGTCACCGTCCCTGGCCTACCTTGTTTCTGGGCACATGGCGGATCATTTCCCATACGGTGGTTGAATAACTATGCGTCATTATTGGTTTTCGTTAAACATTTACTAAAATTTCCTAAGAAAATCGTTGTTCACAACAATGGATCGCAAAAATTATACAATTCATCATAAAGTCTTTTTTATTAGATTTCCTCCCACAAAGTGATTTTTAAGGGAATTTCACTGATTAATTCTCGATTCCCTTATCTCTTTCCAGATAAGTTAGAGAAAGCTTAATACCATTTCGTCAAAGCATAAAACCCCCTTTTCATTCTTGCATTTGAAAGGTTTTCACTATCGTTGGGTTAAAATATACCGAACTTTGTACATGTTAATGCATTAAAACTTCCTCGCATAACTAGAAACCATTTTAAAATAGCTAAGCATGCATCCTTTCTGATTTAGAAATTACGAATAGTATGAAAAAGACCAACATGAAAGTTAAGCTAATCGAAAAATGCTTCAATAATTGGACGATTGTCTCCAGATACTTATGTCGTATAAAGAGGATTGTTTGCTTATCTCGGTATCACCGCATTTCTTGATAGAAAATTGCATAAATTTTCAAATCACAGTTATAACGAAAAGGTGCCTTATTTCTGCCAAGGCGTTGTTATTTTAACGCCACTTCACCTGAAAATCCAGGTTTTAGTTGGCCAGGAATCATAAGATGCACTTTACACAACACAGAACTGCATGCAAAAGTAGAGAAATAGTCTATAGCAATAAGTAGCGAAAAAACACTATCTGAACACGACAATGGTTCAGTTCCGGCCAAAACCCACACTTTAACTTTGCAAAGCTTTTTTTTCCAAGTGAGAATTTAAGGCATGAACATCAATTATTATGAGAATACAAAAGTATGTATGAATAATCATTTGAAACGTTTCTGTTTACGATTCCTGACTAAAAAAGGATTTTATATAATTGGCAACTGTTAAGAACGTAGGCCTGTTCAATAAAAATGACGCGTTTTCATACTGGAGCCTATCAGAAGGAAAGTTAGGTAGCTTATATTGACTGGGAGAGGATGGCATATGTAGGCAAGTTGATTACCCCTCCAGTCAAGACTGCTGCATCTTGAATTTTTTGTGAAACCATTCGATTGTGTGCTATGAGGAGCACTGATAGTGAACACAATAGGGACAGTAGTAGGTGAGGGAATACGGACAAGAATAAGGAGTCCGAGATGACTATTTCTGGCTTATTAGTATTCTTCAGATAGCCATGCCCAACCCCAAATTATGGCCATTTAGATACAAACATAGACTCTTAGAACGCTCAGTGTTAAGTAATTCAGCGTTCTGCGATTGGGCCACGGGTCCGGTGTTCTGTCGATTGCAATCTAGACGATTTATTGCCACTCATAGAGCACTAACGGATAAGGGTGCGAGACAGGCTTATCTAACACGGCATTGTAGGTCAATTTAGTGCACCATTTCCAGTCACGTAACGACCAGAAATTGCTACAGGAAAGGAGAGTGGAACTGAAATTTCTGTCATAGGTGGTCACTCGCAGCCAAGGCCAGATCTGCAATACCGAAGTATCAAACCAGGCTTTTCGTATTCAGCACCCTAAAAATGCAATGCTTACTATGACAATACCTGTGAGGAATCCAGAGTAAGCCTTTTGGCGCAATACGTAGAGTCTCACCGACAATTTGTCATTTACAATACTGGCAACGAAACCCCGACCTGCACTTCAAGTAGCCCAATTTATTTTTAAGAATGCAATGCTTACGATAATACGTTGTTAATACAAACAATAACTTGAAGTAGATGTTCTATCCCATGAAATGATAACCAAAATTTTTATACGAATTTCTGATTTGAAAGGGTTATCTATATGCAGTGCTTAAGTTAAGTATCTTGCAGCATAAACCGGCAAAATTTCAGTCATCTCAAGATGGTGGTTTTTCCAACGGACTTCTTGTCGGTTAATGATGTCCCTATAAAGTCAAATATGCTTAACATGAAAAATGTTTCATATTGTTTATTTTTATAGTTAAATGATAGAAAAAAATAAGTTTTCTTCAAATTTTCCAGGAAATGGATGTGACATTTTACAATTCACAAAGTGATTTTTAACCTGACGTTCAGTTACGCGTACATTCAGAACATAATTTTTATGTACAGTGTAAGGAAAGTGTCATATATTTTAATGCACAAGTGACAAAACTTCCCAGAAGTAACGGAAGTACTCTCTACCTCTTCTCAGGGAATCCATCCAGTTGTGGAATATATAGTTCATACTAATTTAAATGCCGGCATATAGGCACGCGTGTGGTTCGGTGACCGTGTCAAAATTTTGCCTGTTAAATTTCAGTTATGTATGACTGCTAATTGAAACGTACCGTCTTTTGTTTAGCAAGAAAGCGCTTTAAAAGCTGAAGCATAAATGGATCTAAAAGTGAATTCATTTCATTTCAAAAATTCTGACTGAAATCTTCTTAAGCATACGGAAAAACGGTGTTGATATAAGATCGCGTTACCACGGCCGCCGGTAGATAGGCGCCGGCTAAATTGCTTCTGTCAGCAATCGGGTTTCTGCCAGATTTATGACTGCTAGGGTAAATGCAATCTGAAGTTGTAAATTATAGAAAGACCTTTTGAAACACAACTTTGATAGTCAAATATCCGTAAATGTTGGTTGAAAAACGCCAAATACGTGATTGTGCCTGCCAGACAATTTCGAGTGTTAAGGACTAAAAATAGTGGTCATAACTGCAGCAGTCGCTTTCAATGAATGCTTACTTGAGAGAGCTTCGCCAGGACTCAAAAATAAACATTTAAGAAGAGCAGAAACTAGATGTCGTAAGACTGCAATCACGCCTTCAAGCTGGTTCAGTCTGGACTTTCTGTCCACTCATAACGGCTCTGCATAGGACTTTGCGTAAAATTCTTTTTTGGCCCTTACGCAAAAGGACATCAGAGACATTTGATTAGATTTTTCGACTCTTGAAGCCAGTGTTCATTTTTCTTATAATACCAGTACTTGATATGCACAAACTGTTTTCACACAAGAACTGCCTGCAATCAAATCAATCATTCATTTCGCCAGGACGATGTGTAAAAAATACCCAAAATAGCTACGTGTCAGACCGTAGCAACAATGTACGTTCATTATGAATGCGTTTTGCTGCCCACTTTCGTGTCTCTACTCAAGTCCTTTTTTTCTCAGAATTTTTACTTTTACGCAACTACCTCATAAGTATGTGGAGGTAAACCTTTCCTTATTATCTTGGGACGCACGTTTTCGCGTGTTTCCTATGGGCTGGAAGTAACCAATAAATTAGGGAACGCTGTCCGGGTGATAAATAACTGCCCATTAATATATCCTTCGGAAAGGTTGTGAACACTGAATTGATTACTTTATTCTCTATAGAAATGTAGCCTGAATGGGATATATTAGTAGCTCGTTCAATTGACCTTTTCAAGGTATGCATTCAATAGTGCCGGTGTAAGAGTATAGAGTATGAATCGGGAAAGTTTATTGAACGCAGAATTAAATTGTACTGAATAATAACAGAAATAGCTTATGAAGGATAAAAAATTATAGTTTATGTGGAGAGGTTGGATGTGAGATAAATGATTGACATGGATTCGAATCTGTAGGCGCGTCCAAATGACCAACCGGCCAACCGATCATTACACCAGGACAATCTGAATGTCAGCAGCCCTTGTAAAGGAACACTCCACTCTAGGGCATAAAATGAATTCAAAATTGACTAATTTAGTAGCTTTTAAACAGAAACATAAAAAGTGGTCTATATAATGCGCGTTGACGGGGTTGTCTTGCACACTATCTCTTTATGCGGAATGGCTATCGGAAGACGTTTATCAACGACTATCGGCGCGTTCAGCTCTGGAAGAAGCAAACAGAAAAACTATCCAGAGTATGACTAACTCTGTCATACATCAGGGACGTATCGGAAGTTACTGGGTGCATGTTGAGAGATCAGATGTTGGCAGTACATACCAACCCAAAGCTAACAATTACAGCACGGTCCGGAAAAGTAACGACCATCTCAATCCCATGGAACAGTCTGGCACAGTTTATCTCATCACATACCTCAACTGTCCTTGCAACTTCAAAGCTCAGACTTAACGCATGCAGGGGTTTGCGCATACGTGTGCATAAGCTGGCTTTGCGACAGGGCAAAGAATTACCCCAAATCACTGTCAAGGCCCACGAAACTGGACACGATGTTACATTCGCTCACGCCGGAAGCAAGACGAGCCGAGAATTCTGATCGAATAGGAGGTCAATCAGTAGACGTATAGATCTGGTGCTGACGTGCGAAGAATTGTGTCACGGATATATGAGTGGCTTACATCCCCGTTTAAGTGTTTTTTTTTTCTGATTTTACTGCTACCTCTCCCCATGGTCACCTGCGTGAGTTCGGAAGTTCAAAATACTCAACCAGTCCTCTTCTATACTCACATCTACTACTCACGGTCGTTCATTACATATTCAAAGGTAACTATGCTAGCCGTGGGATAACAAGCCTAACAGTCCAATTATTTCCTAATATCCTGCCCTACGCATTAGTACTTCGCCTCTGTACGCACGACTGAGCTCGTAGAAAGCCAAAAGGCCAATGCCCCAAAGCTTTTGCAGCGTCGGAATTGTGATGTAGCCCTCCGTTTGGCTAAATCACATTTTCATGTGAACGCAAATCGTTTTCTACATGACCGACGCTTGCTCTCGATACATTTTTGCTCCAATTACCCGGTTGGTGCGACCTAATGGACATTGCTATCATATATTTTTTATCTCATTCGTAGGATCCCCTGGGAGCTAGAGAGTGGGCTGGGTTGGCGCAATTTTCTCATAAAAAGGAACATACATTAGAGAGGGAGGGTAAGGTAGGGTGACAGAGCAAGAAACAATGACATGAAAACTCATTATAGTAAGTGATATATCTCCCATGAAAGAGAAATAGTGAAAAGCGTTTTGGATGCAAAAGGATTATTTAGATTGGGCTCTAATATTGATTCAAATGGAGTTTAGTTCAAAAATAATTCGGAAAAATCAGAATTTGGGCATGTTCATTAGCTTTTTATTGGCCGAAATCGTTAAAATATGGCTAGGAGTATAGCATGACAAAAACCTTATACCGTACTTTGACCATAAATTCCTGTCAAAATCACCTTACTCCATGTCCTGCACTTAATAATTTCAGAAATTTTGTTGATCATCGATACTTCATAAATTTTTGGAGAAAATATTCATAAAAATGGTTCGTATTGTGTTTTTTTGATAGAAAATCATGTTTTCTTCAGACACTTTACTTAAATAAACCTGCAGGTATCCATTTTTAAAACTCTTTAATGCAAAACCGATTTAAAGTGATATAAGCATGGCACTCGCGTTGAAGATGGCATATAGGCTTCTTTAAGTTTCGCAAATGAATAGTGGCATGTTATGTATCGAGAGAGGACGATAGCAACTGGACAGAGACGAAAGTATTTGAATGGGCACTTCAAGTACTTAAACGATCGCAACCTTTACCTCTTTTATATCCAGCAGCACCTTTTGTAGTTTAAGAAGTGAAGAAAACGCTGTAGTCTACCAAAAGATTAAGATTAGAAAAGAGTATACGTGGTTTAGAAAATGCATTTTAATTTATAACAGAGTCTAAATTCAAACAGAGATAATTCATACTACTTATGCAACGATGTTACATGGATTTCGACTTTTGTTAGCAGTCGAAAATGAACACATTTTAAGACTAGAATTTGTATATTTTGGGATTATCTGGTATGTTAACCAATAAAAGAGCTTAAATTCAGAACTCCGTTCTTATGAAGAGCTTGGTTCAAAAATTCCAATTGGAATTTCACCAGAGGAAATCAGAAAATGTGTTATCTTGCCTCAGTATTTTGCAAAACCTTTATTAAAAACTACAAATGATATCGGCGGGGAAAAGTTTGGCCAGTAGAACTTTAGTGACAAGTCCTCGAATGATTTTCTTTCTGGCACAAAATCCAATTACCTTTCTGAGCGGCATTCAGACCAATTTGCAACCGAATAAAGTTTCTTGGTTGCTTCATGTTTGCAGGCTTGTGTAAATGTAATCTACCGAACTTTTTTTTGATTATTTAGGCTCATTTGAATGTGCAAAATGTTGTTAAAAAAAACTTACGAATAAGAGAGCACGTAGGTCACAATTTAACGTTATCAGCAAAAGCAAAATACTTGAAACAAAACATCTTAAAATGTAAGTGAAGGCTGTTAAAATATCCTCCACGGAAGTTTTAGATCACTATGGAGACGAATACTGCTAAAATATCATTTGTGCAGGTTTAGCTTATACATTCTTTATCAAGAACATTTGCATTTAGCAAACACAAAACTACCTGAAACGGACAGTCGTCCGTTTGGTCTAAAATTGAGGTATTGGGCAAGCAAAGCAATTTTTGCAGAAATGGGCGTTTACCTTGCACTGCACTGCGAAAGACTTTTTGTAGAACTCTTATTCATTTAAAATGAGTAAAGCTGTCAGTTGCGCCTCAAGCGCTTCTGTTCGACAGTGCTGCAACTTGTTCTTGAAATTTCGTACCAATTGGCCAGGTGAAATCTGCCTAAACACCCGCTTGCCCTTATAAAAGTCTGAGAATGCAAATACTCTATTTTGAGTTGCGGTTTGCGCTTTTCTATGCAGTTTTTTCCCTTTAGGACTACAATTCATCGAAGAGGAAGGTAGAAAGCCACGAAACAGCACATTTTATTTGCTTGGTACTCTTTGTTATGCCTCGAAACACGTGTATTCACAGTCAACTGCAGGGTTCTTTGAAGTTCACCAATAGTTGTAATAAAATTTTACTGTGGTTTCAATTTGGCTCGTCAATATCCCATGGGAGTAAAAAAATGATAAACCGTGAAAAAACCTGCTAATGTGCGCACATACATGAATGAGATGGAATACTGCCTGGCTACTGTTATCGGTTGCCTAGAAAATTTAAGCCGCACATAAAGCGTAGATAGTCCCCATGGTGGATATTCGGAAAATGAATTAAATATCCATTAGCTTTAAATGGGGTTTACATGTTCGCATTAAATTCGCGCTGATTTGCCTCATCTTAGAATGACTTCTTTCCAGTTTTGGGGACCTTATTATCATCTTCAAGTTCCCTGTGGATGTACGTGTTTTTTTTGCCCTGAACGTTTTCTCACACTGAAAGGGCCGATTCAATAATGATTAGCGCCGGCACATCATCACATTGCCGTATGAATTTATAGAAGGAGAAAACTGGTGTTTGTACTGGATCCTCTAACGCTAAGAGGACATTGGTACACTAAAATGTTCGATTTTAGTTCGCAGGACCAAATATTTAATGAAACCAAGCTTACGAAACACAAACAATAGTCAACAGGGGATGAAAAAGGGAATTTTTAAAGGTTCAAATGGAGCGCTTGAGAAAAAGAAGAAAACATAAGCGTGACATGATAATCTACGTGTTTACAACTGTCGGACGTCCTCCAAACATGAGCCAATCCTGAAATGCAAGGGTGGAAACTTTTACGCTATCGTGTATCTCTGAATTTTTAGATGCGAAAACAGCGTACAAAACTAATCTATTTTATCAGTAAAACCTTCGGATGACAAAATAAGGAATGCATGACAGGTGGGCACTGGTTTAAACGAACTTTAAATGCTGCAGGTCATTTTTAAGCGAATGAAAAACTCGTGTTTACCTCTGCCAAAGGTCTGTATTCGTGGGAGATATTGCATAATGTACAACGGAAAAGAGATCAGACGTCAGGCTGATCAGTTACCAGCACCTACTGAAAGAATGTAGGCCATTTTAATGTCACTGATCTTCTCGCCAATCGCTTTTGTCTGGGATTTTATACGTTAGAGTGGGTGTTGAAGCCGAACTCAAGCCCTATATACTGCACTTTTTGAACTGTAAAGCGAAAGTCTGAACTGTTTCCCCATTAGAAAAGACCAATTTGGATGGGTTACCGTAATTACAAGTTTTTTCAGGCATTTCAGGATATCGGCTGTTTAGTAAGCTTATTTCAGACAGCCTTTAATAACTACTCTCCGTAAAAAGGCAACTTCGATAGTATGTCTTTTCTCCGATGATTTTCGGTGATCTAATATGTTTAAATAGATTTTAAAATACACTTGCGTAACATGTCTTTTCGTGTACTCGTTGGGTAGTTAATGACGTTTTCTGTTACGTTTATATTTGATTGAGCACTCTCTGGTTTTTCCAAGGCTACTTAATATGAGCTTTCTTAAGCCCAATGAAATATTCTTTCATAAGGCATCGCATCTATCATTTTATAAATTCTGTTTGTGATGTTTACTCAATGGTTTATATTCACTGTAGAGTTTTACGAACCATCTGTCACTTCTTTTTAATGGTGTAAGTGATCAAACGATTTTCCTTAACGGAAAAAATACAGCTTGTAGTTTGAAAACCCTGAATACAGGTGAACGGTACCTTGAGGCCCAAATTATTCCATAATTGCTAAAGTGTTTACAACCTAAAAAAGCCTTTCTGTATGTGTGAAGTTTAAAAAGGGCGTAAGGTTCTACTAAATTAGCAGATTTAAGGATATTTATAGAATTTTTGTCTACTAAACTATTTCTGTATTTATAATGGCATAAAATGACAATTGAAAAATTGCACATAACTTTAAAAATCTTTTTAGTGTAGTTTATGGATGCGACCTGAAGGAAGCTAGTTCAATGTTGGCATCTTGGCGCGTTTGAACCTTATTGAACTAATTTGTTACGTAATAAAACTCTACTTAAGTCACCTTTCCTAACCGGAAACAAATTTCAGAATTTAAGTTTACAAATCTGCAGAAGAATGCAGCATGCATGGATCATGCAGTTGCCTTGTGGACGGAATTACTCAGAACCCGATTCTAAGGCTGTACAAAGTTTCATGCGAACGTTTAAGCAATCACAGGATTTCAGTCCCCTCTACTTGATCTTATCGTACTATTTAAGGATGCAATTGAGGAAGCATTCATTTCCACAGAACACATGAGATGGATAATATGTTAATATTTCCGGTCCAGGAAATCTAACTGACGTTTTAAGTATATTTAAAATAAGAAACACAATTAAGCAATGCTTCCGCAGGCATTTTGTTTCAGCACTGTTAATTGCTAAGTTTTTGACGAAAAGCTCACAGAGAACCCACCCTTCTGCGTTTACTACGGATTAAAATGTTCGTCGTGCTCATTTTTCGACATGCTGCAGTTGGCTTTTTACCAAATTTCGTCCTTTTAGGTATATTTTTGGCCCCATGCTTTTTAGGCATTAGAACTTAACCTACTATTTAGGTCGTAGAACGATTAAAATGGTTGTTTTTATAGTGGTCGTAATTGATACATTTATTTCAAGCTTTAAGGGCAACCACTGGAAGCAAGTTACTGCTGTCAATAACCATTTCAAGATTGCATGATCTCCACCGTTCACGCTGTGGAGGCAACAGGAATTAATTTTTTTAAGTTTCCATATACCTATTCGCGAACCCCAGCTTCAAATGTTGTTATGGAAAACAATATCGCAACGGAGCAGAGAAAAAGGGTCCTTTTTGAGAAAAAATCAAAAAAGTGTTTTGTATGCGTGCAGTTACGCTTTAGGCGCACTCACAGACACCTGCCAGAACGTAGTGGTCGACAAAGTTTCCTTCCGGTGGCAATTTGTTTTGTCATGTGCCTGCAATACTATTTCCTGTTAGTCCCACTTTGCCTAAAAATGAGCCCACATAAGGGACTTTAAGTTCCAAAAACACACTCACATGCAGTTATTGACCGATAGATTTCACAAAGAGTTAAGATATTAAAGAACACGGAGTAGATTTGCTTTCACGTGAAATTTCAACCGAAATTCTTAAACGAGTTTTACATTCAAAATAAATAAATTAAGAAGGGTTTTAAAATTAATAATTGTACAGTTTAAGTTCAAGATCTATCAGTCACGTCAGGTTACCGACTTTTGCCGGAGTTATCGTTGACAGCCTTTAAAAACTACAGTCTGTGAAAATGTCTGCAGATATATTACGTAGTTTTCTGATTAATTTAGTTGAACTTATAAATGAAACTATAATTTATAGAAAAGATGCGCGAAAATAGGCTTTAACTAAAAATATTTCTTCCTTAAATTGTATCCTTGAACCAGGGTTATTGTTGGGAGTTAAAACTATTTTGCAATTGCTGAATAACTAAAAGCGTGCCGGTCATTAGACTAGCATTCAAGATTTCCACCAACATGTTGCATATATTCCGTCTAAGATATTCAAGATTTTCTGATTAATTTAGTCGAATTTATAAATTTAAATATAATTAATAGAAAAGATGAGCAAAAATAGGCTTTTACTAAAAAAAAGTCTACCTTGAATTGTATCCTTAAACTAGGGTTATTGTTCAAGATTTCCAACAACATGCTGCATATATTCCGTCTAAGATATTCAAAATTTTCTGATTGATTTAGTTAAATTTATAAATTCAACTATAATTTATAGAAAAGATGCACAAAAATAAGCTTTTACTAAAAATCTGTCTTCCTTAAATTGTATCCTTGAACCAGGGTCATTTTTGGGAGTTAAAACATTTTGCAATTGCTGAATAACTTAAACCGTGCCAGCCATTAGACGAGCATTCAAGATTTCCATCAAAATACTGCATATATTCCGTCTAAGATATATACTTTAAGCAGGCTTAATAAATGGACAGATATGGTGCTTAATGAATCGACATTTCAAGATCCTATAAAATATCATAACTTGAATATTTTTTACAACCGAATCATTCCTTTTCTTCATTTAAAAAAACATGAAAAATACATAATCTTCTGTAGCAATGGGATGCTACCTTGCATTTGTCCGAAATGATATTCTTTAGATAATATACCAGTCACTAAGCGACGGTTACGTGATTGGCGAGCACCCCTGCCTCTCAATATACGAACGTCAGGCGTTGGACTTCCAACCAGCGGGTCACGTGTTCTGTCCTCGGAGGTTGCAACACAAGCGGTTGTGTATGGGTGGCTAATGACATGTAATATGTCAGAAATGGCTATTCTAAGTAATCTTCCTACACAATGAGAAGAAATTCAATTAATACCTTTTTCTACAAAACATATTTGACTATATAAGGCATTTTAAATAAATGAGAAAAACGCGTACAATTTCAGTAGCCCTGTGCTCTAGATTGTCATTTTTCTAGACTGTCAGAAATAACACATGCAAAGGCCGGCATTCTGGCGTGACTGATATATTCTGGAATTATGCTTTACACTAGTTAATATTAATACCTTACTTTATTTTTTTCAAATTTAAAGCACATTTCAGAATTTCGGTTCATATTTCATGAGGTACCAACGCTACTGTAGGTATAACGTTTAGAAATCTGCCGGGCAGGTTTAACAGCCATGCAGGTTTTTTCCCATAATTTTCGCATAGAAGAGGTAAGGTCGAGCATTTTAAATCCAATCACGTGCGTAGATTGTAGGCCTCTCATACAGTTACCGACGTCATGATAAATGTTCAATCGTATTTTCCTCCTTGTTCTCCCCTCCTCCTACTCCACATCAAAGGACCTCTAAATACATATTAAATATTTGGATAAAATTGCATAGGAGACAGGTATTCTTTTATCCGTGAAAGGCAAGTTCTGAGTTAAGTTTATAGTAGGCACTTCAATTCATTCCGGTTTGAACTGTGAGTCATCTATAGATACCGTCTACATATTGCGCAATACGTCTTTGATACGGAACATCTCCCCAAAGGCCCCTAAGACCATGAAAAACGGGCGATTGTCAACCACTACTTCCAGAGGTTCGGGTGCGCTACATGAGCACTGATGGGATAACCGACTGCATAAATCACCACTTAGAATTAACTTAAAAGGGAAAACTTTTAAAGAGGTTCTACTTGGAAAAAACACAATGGCAGCACGAGCCACTCTGTCATGTACGTAAAGCGTCAAATGTTTTGAAAATATTCTTCGGCATAAACGTCGTTAGCTCCAACTGAGACTTTGCGGCCCATAGCACACGAACTGTCTGTCGGACCATCAACGTTTTTACTAGATATGTTATGGCAAAAATACATGAAAATAATTATCCCGACGTTAAGGCAGAGGATTTTTATCTGTTCATATTAATGTCTTCGCTTAAAAATGATATTTCTCAAAAGCCCTTTCCTGTAATAAGAGCCTTTTTGGAAAGCAAATTTTGGCATGAAACAATGTGCCCGCTTGTCCACGAATTTTTGATATAAATTCAAGTATTTAGGTTGGGCGACATACAGTCGAGGACCTATCTCATGTAACGTGTGATCGAAATTTGTGTGAGTAGTTTACCATGCATTTGGTCTTTTTAATTTCCTTTGTTGAGTGGATTTAGGGCTAAAAAAACCTTTTTACTAAAAAACGCTCAATGATCAATCTTATATCTTAAAGAAAATCAGGCGGAATTTGGGAACATCGAAGGTTATCGGACGCCCAAGAAATTTCCTTATATCACAGAGCAAAGTCCAAAGTTCATTCTGCATTTTGCTTTAAAAGAACATTAATATATGGAAGAAAGTTTTCAAGAAGATTCCTTTTGGAACCGAAAATAGTGATCTTATTTTAATACAATTCGGGAGGAGGCAAGTGGAAGGAATCGTATTTTTGTCCAAAAAAGTTAAGATGTCAGCTCTCCATATCATATTGCACAAATTGCTTACGTATTTTACGACAAAACACCGGAATTAATTTATTTACCAATATGTTTGTTTCACTATGGCGAAAATCAAAACCGTTAAGAAAAGACGAACAAGCTACTGCTACTACTTTTTGTTTAATACAATTTCTGCTTATCCCGACTTTGAACGCAATGAATAGAAGATTAAAACTTTTATAAAATAGCTGTATGTTTTCAGATACTTTTTTGTGTGTTTGCAGTCTTCGCATTGAGCTTTAAATTAAACAAATATATCACAAAGGCAGCAATATAAATTGAAAAGTGAATTCTGTCATTCTCAGCAGAAAATGTATCACATATTTTCAGGAAATTCAAAAATACAAGCTAACTCCAACATATAAACCTTGACCTTACCGTGGAAAAATGTCAGGTTCACATATCTGTGTCAAAAAAGTGTCACATTAAAGCGCTTTTAAAACAGTTAACTTATAATAAAACCTTTTTTTAAATTTACCTAAGGCATATGGATTGCGACTTTCGTTGTCGACCTTCATTTTTTTCGGCAATAAAAATTGTGAAAATCGTGAAGTTCACCGTTATTTCAAGGACAATCTGTACCAAATTGCAATCCACTTAAAGAAATACCTATAAAAACACTTGACAACAGGATATTTCACTTAATAAACACAAAACGGTATGCATGCGCTATCAAATGACAATTCTAGTTACACAAATTCATTGCCTTTTCAACTATTTTTAACGTTTTTAACGTTTTTTTTAAACTTTTTAAACTACGTAAGTATTTCACAACAAAGTAGTATTACTTTTCACATTTCCTTTAAGTTTTAAGTTCGCTTAAGGTTTTCGTTAAAATTTCAAAGCTTTGTTACATGCGTTGATGCCGGTTTGCGAGTAATTATCAATCTTTTGCAAAAGTTCGAAATTTAACGTGGATTTCAACCGACATTCTGCTTCCTTGCATCGAGTCTGCTTAACCTGACTGCAAAACAATACGCCATTAAGCCTTGATGGTCAAACTTTGACGCAACATCGGCTGCCAACGAGCATTAAATATCTGCTGATTCCTCCGCACATTTGCAGCTCAAATGCACTGCCAAATCAAAGAAGAGCTGATACAGAACGGAACATGTTATCGTAGAGGCTGGAAGAAACTCACTGAATTCCTCGATTACCTTATTTATGGTCTAGCCTTCAAAGATCACACTGACTGATTAGCCTATAAATGTTGTCCTGCATGGGCTTACCTTTGCAGGGACAACTAGATTCCCTTGGCAAACGACTGGTATAAAAAGTAGCATGTCAACCTTGCGATTAGCACATTTATTTTCAACCCTGCCCTTAATTATTATGCAAACCAAAACTCATTACAGTGTGAAAACGGTATCGTTTCATTACCTACTATATCAGGCAGTTATTGCACTTAAACGAATTCACACACAGTTGACAGTTAAATTGTTCCTCAGACGCAATTTGGCTGATTACAGTCAGAGTATGCTAGGATAAACCTATAATTGTTTTCGATAGACTGACCTAGAATTGCGTCCTCCCCTGAAATCAACCCCCATTCCGCGCTGTATCACGTGACCACCTCAAGGTATATTTACTTATTTACTTGCTCCTGTGGAGCAGGTTATATTGGTCGCACGAGTCGGTGCCTATCCAAAAGAATAAGAGAACACCTCCCAGTATGGCTGAGCAAAGGGGAAGTCAAGAGCATAAAAAGCGCCATCCTTGCACATTTTGTTGACACCGCGCCTAGTGGGGACCCCAGCAAAGCCGGTCTTGAACGCACAAAAGAACCTCGTACAAGCTCCGCGCTTAGCTTGGCCAACGGCCGCTTAACTGCACGCATTCCCCCGCGCCATCTCGGTCCTCTCCCTCCCCCTAGAACGGCTCTACCAAACACTCACTGTCGCCTATCACACTGTTTCTTATCATCCTCCCCCTATGCACACCTCTCAGACAACCCACACAAACGGACGAATATTATCGATTTAATGTTTTGAATTTCTACTACGTTCCAAAGTTTCCCTATAACTGTACTGGCTTGAAGAGAAGTTATCGAAAGCAGCGCGTATGCTCACCAAGTCGTCTTTTGAAATCCAAATAATATGTTCATCTCCTTGATGAATACTGTTCATAGCCTCTGCTAGAACTGTGGTAAAGGAACCAGTCGCTTATAATATCCGCATATAATCCAGCTCATATTTCGAAGCTCTCAATCAGTTAGCAATAGCAAAATGTCATTATAAACAGATTTTACATGGTTTTAATTTCTCCAATATCAATAAACGTTACCCCATATCGTGGTGCCATATAAACTTTCCTCGCATTCTTTCTCTTTGCTTATCAGAAATTTTTGCTACCAAGCAAGATGTTGAGGTGAATATGATTTTCGGGGTAGAAAACATCCCATCGACGAATTATGGAAGCTCATGTAAACGAATATGATGAGTACACTGTCGAATTATGATTTCTGAGGTCGATAATCAAATGGGAACATCTACCTGATTAATCGAATTCGTACATATAGGTTTCCAGGTTAAGTGGTTATAATTCCTCAATAGTATTGCTTCAAGCTTTTAAACCCTCTTGCATTTTTTTCCGAGCATAAAATTCAGGCCATAGCGAACGTGGATAATGAAAGATATTAATCGCTCCTTGATGGCTGAGGAAGTTATAAATTGTAATATTTGTCAGCCTGTGAGTATTTAATCGTGCATGGGGGTAAATACATGCAAACTATTTAACTAAGTGTTTTTTAAAATGCTGTGGACCCGATGGTAGAATTGTATTCTCGGTCTAAGTCCTCTGTGTAGCGATCGAGATTAAGAAATGGTCAGCGGAGATTCAAAGACGGAGATGAGGCTTCTGCTTTTCACTGGAATTTTGAGCCTAGGACCTTCCTTAGCATAACAATTGGAAAATACTTGACCCAAGCGGGGTAAGATATGGACAATAAACAAGGGTGACAGTTTTAGTCACTTCTAGCCTTGTCCTAAAAATCATCATCATCATCATCATCATCATCATCATCATCATCATCAGCAGCAGCAGCAGCAGTAGAAGTAGTGGTAGTAGAGCAAGACTAACGCAAGCCGGGGTTGTTTAGCTTTGCATTTAGTGGCACCTTGTGATGAAATCTCTGAGTTATACGTCCTACCAATAAGACAACCTGTCTACGCCACTGCATACATTTTGATTGCTGCACAAAACGGAGAGACGGGTTTTTTTCGGAGATGAAATCTCTGAGCCAAAACGTCCTTATAACAGCTTTCTTTATCTGTCCCTCATTAACCACTCGGCAAATCACGGATGTAGCATTTTATGAAATTTCCTATGAAGCTGGCTTTTCGTTCACCCAAATCGGAGAATGAAAAAAGTGGACGGGTCGGTGCATGCCAGGCTTAGCCAATCGTTTACAAGGAAAAAAGACTTCACCCGATGCTTTGTTGAGCACATATTCTGTCCGTCATAGGAATACCCAAACTTATTAGGTACGGAAATGACAGTCATTTCAACGTCACATCTGATGAAATACTTACGCACATGATTTTATGGTAGCGTGAAGACCAGCTGGAGGTTGATGTTCAACGGAGAAGTCTGTGATGGCTTGGGGACGCTACGGGCCATTGTTTCTTTAGATAAGTTACATTAATGTTCAAATTACTGGAACAGCAAGCAGACATTGCCACGGATAATCAGAAATGCACAATTCAGAACGCACCTTGAGTGCCTGTAAGAAAGTGTAAATAAATCAGCCTTCTACAATCTATTCTGCTTTTGTAACTGCCTAAGACCATCAGCCATACTCGCTGCACTTGTTCTGTAATCAAAATGTGGTCTCATGAAGACGCCAAAATGTTTTTAAGAGTGCTCCGGAAGGGAGATATTGCAAACACAAGTTTGATGCAGTACAACACACCAGTTACTGCTTTTTACTTTCATCAGAAATTAATCGCTTGCATGAAGTCAATCAGTCTATTTAATCGTTTAAAGGCGTAGATTGAACGATGATATGAATATTTGGGTCGACTTCTCTCAGCCAGAATGAGATAACCGCGTAATATTAATTAAACTGCTAAGAGGTTAAGAGTAATAGTAGAAGTATGGGTTATATATGAAACCATACTTATAGCTAAAACCCCCGCATGCTTTCTGGTAGATAGTCCAGTGCTGGAGGACCCACCGGTGATCTGAACCCCTCGCAGCTGTGTTAAACAGCGGCGTAATTCTGGCAAAACACGTGTCTGGGCTTTCAGCTATTAACTGTGCTGTGAGTATGGTTCCAACTGAAACCTCTAAAAGCAGTTTCCAGGCCCAAAAAGTGCCTAAAACTGTCTTCTTCTGGATATTGACTGCTTACCGCACTTTCTGACATTGGAATTGGCTCATGTCATCAGGCATCGTTGCAAGCACACCTATTGTAAACGGTAAAAAACTCCATCGTTTTAAGCAGCACAAAACTATGCATCTGTTTTTTTTCCTGTTATATATGCCATATATCTGCCTTTAATGTTAAACCGAAGAGCGGAGGAAAATAACTATTTCAGTTTTTCCTTTTCTTCAGATAGTAATTCGTAACTTAGAGCGCGTCAGGATATACGAGGTTTTATAGGCGCAGAGCAAAATTTAACATGCAAATTTGGGCCGAAGTCTATCAGCACAGGTCCCAGATAAAAGCCCAGACACGTGTCTTGCCTACAGACTTTTGAATACACTGATCTTCTTTAGTTTACAAATTAATTTTTGAGGAAATTAAAAAGCTAAAATTTAAAAACTGGAGTATTTCCCGAAAGCACACAGCACCATTGATGAGCAGAACGGCAGAATATCGGTGAAACACGTGTCTGGGCTTTTAGCTAGTTCCTGTGCCGACAGTATGGTTAATAATTTCGTACGAAAATAAATATAATGCAAAGAATGTAAACCCTAAAGGTATTGCACTTGATAATCTGAAAACGGCAGTACATGTTGTATAGAGTATTCACAAAGAAGTGAACACATTTACTTTACCTCATTTTGTGAAGCGCAAACATTTTCAACAAAAGGAAGCTCTTGTGCAAGACCTTGTTATGTTTAAGAGGCTCAAGGGAAAATTTACCTTTGCAAAGAGCATACAGGACTTGTTTGAATGCTTTGAAAGTAGTCAGTATGACACAAAAGATAAAGAAAGTTTGAAACCATAAGCGATCAGGGTGAATGTGAAACACATTAAGAAATGTCAGAATTATGAGATTTCTATCGATCCACTGTTGAAAACTATTTGCATGCATTGCAGAGGATACAAAAAGCCATCTCGCATGACTTTAATACATAAATAAAGGCTGAAACCCACATGTGAATTATTGGCTAGAGGACACTCATGTTTGCATCTGATTGTGCTTGGGAAGAAAAAAAGTACTCTCACTGCTTTTTATTGTATTCAGAAATGTATCACTACCTCGGAATAAATCAGTTGGAATCAAGGGTTAAAGGCCGCAATCCATAAGCCGTAGCGGGATACTCACATACTACTCATATAACTGGCAACAGAGGCCAGTAGTATATATCGGTGTTTTGAGATAGACAATGTCGAGAACACAGGTATCAGCTAATACCCTTGACAGGTGAGTTGCCGAAATTTTATCGCTGTGAGCTGTTTCGCTCATCAGTGCGTGCCACAACATCACTGTGGGGTTTCCGATAGACGTTCCAGTTTGGAAATCGCTGCCAACATGCAATATATAAATTCTGCATTATGATTTATAGACGCAGATCGGAAGATGTGTTTGGGTCTAATTTCATCGGCTGTAGTGAAAAACAAAACTGATTGAATCCGGGAACAATTTGTTTATTACTGGGAGCTTTCAAACTCTACCGAGCCCATCATCAGGCATGGACTGATACACGAGTGGCCACGCTATATCGAGAGCAGGTAAAAAGTGGATTTGAGTAGTAAAAACAAAAAGATCAGAATATGATGGAAGAGATGATAAACTAAGCTTTCAACATCACAGCTGTAGACCCCATGTTTGACAATGAGTAAAAGAAACTTTAGAATCACTGCGCTAGGAAATCCTTCTCTACTCTTCGTATTCAACAGACATTTATCCATAAAATTCTTATTTTTCTGGTCGATGCGAAAGTGCCCTGTGTATCAGTGCTTTGTTTATTAAGACGACGCAAAATTTTCCCTCGATCAATGCATGACTAGCAAAGATCAACAGACTTCTACTGTGGAATTCACCTGCTACTTTTGAATAAAAGAATATTCATTCAGAATGAGGTTTCAAATTAATTTCCACTAAAAATCTCAGTTGGCTTGCCTTATCTACTCTTGTCAGTGTACCGTACATCACAAAAACCTACGTTATTTTTAACTCTTTGTGTTCATGTCACATGGTGAAGGCCCTGTCATTTCTGTCACCAATGTCTGTGACAATAGCCCGTTTTGACTACTCAGTGGTCTGAATAACTGCATGCGATACGCATGCACCACGAGGTGTAGGCTTTCAGCCAAACAATGGTACTAAGACTTCCTTTCTGGATCGATCAGTGCAAAATCTTGTAGCGATTTCGTTCCTCCATGTTGGATGATGGGTAGTGGTTTATTTAATTCCTACAAGCCCAAATACCATAAGTTAAGAGAAAAAGGGAGGCATTGCACAAAAATCTACTCTTTTCCTCTCATTTTACTCGATCACGTATATACATTAACGATTGATAAAAATGATGCTGAAGAACTCATTCCATAGACCTATTAAGTCCAACAGGTATGTCAAAATATGAAAATTATTTCAGTTTTGATCACTTATGCTATTTTTTCTGCTTTTTGGAACAATATATGCATTTTTCCTATCCGGGGCCGGATCACACCCGTTGATGAATGCTCAACGATCGTCAATGGAACTCACTCGTCACGTCCTGCCTTGGGGTTCACTCTTAAACCCCGCCAGCAGCCGCATAATCTCACACTGACTAATTCCAGAGAGGAGTAATAATTTCCATTGGATTACCATCTTAGATTCTAAAAAAACGTTCGCTAGTTGGAAATACCTTTAGAAAGGATACCTTATTATATTTGTATTTAGCTTGCAAAATAATCTAATGTAGGTTTTACACATGATTTGGTATATATTTACTGTCTTAAAATCGATCATTTCATTGAAATATCCTGCATTTCTTCGGTTTGCAGATGTAATAATTCCCTTTTAATAGCCAAATATGGAGAAAAATCGTCCGAATACTTAAAAAATATAATTTATTTGTTGAAAACCAGTCTTATATGCTTCAAACGTTTGTAACCTTTTATGCGTTATTCATCCCCTGACTTCTGTACGCAGTCTCAAATATTTTGTACGTTTACTAACCAGAAATTGTAATTTTCCTCAAAAACAAATTTTTCCTGGACCTATTATTGCAAACAGTAGATCAGGCCACGTCTTTTCATGTGCGTCCGCTGAAATCCGCACCTGTAAATGCATGCGCCACCTACCTATCTCGCACTTCGCAACTATCAAACAACTTTTAATTGGTCAAACGCAATGTTAAATTTTAATGTCAAAGTGTAGCATGTTTCTAATACCTTAATTGGGGACTGGTCAATTCTCTCTATCTTTCTCTGTCTCAGCCGACCATTTTGCTCACTCCATTTACCATTTTCCTTAGTTCTTTTGCACGAAAATTGATAACATCTAATCAGGAATGTTACAATCTCTGTTTGTACACGAAGCGTCCTCATAATCTCTTCCCAGTCTCAGTATTATCTCAGCAAATGTTCAGAGTTTTAATGGTGTACGAAAAAATGTAACTCCTGTAAAGACAGGTTTCCTTCCCCCCTACCTTCCTTCTACTGCGCCCACGCAACCAGATAAACGGCCTAAATATCATCTACCAGACTGGAGAAAGAGCTTAAATTCCGGACTGTTTTATGTTACTAAGAATTAAAATGCTAAAGGTTTGCTTGAGGATTTATCTGTAAGCGTTGGTCATTTTGGGCTGCCAGGAAAAGTGCGGGCTTGAATAATCAAAAAAAGGTGAAAACGCAGAAAAATACGTAAAACAATGCGACCTCTCAATTTGGAGAGCATTTACGCAAGAGGAGATGAAAGCTTCACAAAGGACTGGGCCTCCGTTAACGCTGAAGTAACATTTTTGGAAGGAAAGTGAGTTGTATGAAGAGGCAGGTCTGGGCACTCACTGTGTTCATCAAAATGATATAAAGAAGAATAGGGAAAGACAGTCGTCAGTTGGTACAATGTGATTTTTTGTCTGTTGGAACGGTAGCGGAACATGAACCTGTAGGGAAGTCAGCAACCAAGTAGACTACTTTAAGAGGAAAAGCTGAATTTATCAGACAGACCAACGAGGCAGCCTCCCCTTAGAAATAATCAGCGAAGCAAACCGTAGTTCGCAGGTATTAAGTGTGTCTGCTGGATGAAAGTGCATCAAAGTAAACGACGAATAACACGAATCCCAAACATAATTATATATGCAGTCGGTGGCCGACCTCATGAACTCTTCACCTAATGTCTCAAATGCATTTTCGTTTACAAAGGTTTACTTAAATAAGGCTGAAATATAAATACTCTTGTGGCATAATCCCGTGATCTTTAACATACGCCAGGATGTTTTATTTTGCATGCACATTTCTTCTACCGCTTAAAAACGTCATCCGGCAAATAGTGACTGTTTATGTAGTATAGTTTCCATGTCTTTCCAAACTCAAATATATTTTCAAGAAAAAACATCACAAATATCATTTGCTGTTTTCATTTGGTTAAAAATCACTTTCTTTCAAAGTATCATACTCCATCGATGCATAGGGGTGAGGTTTGGGAACGTGTTTCGATTCCGGAACATTTTCAAACCCCATCTAGCCCTTACTTTGCGTTTCTTGATGCTTTGAGTGTAAGAAAAGTTAGATGATTTGTCTATGAAATTAAAGATCCTATAGTGCTGATAAATGTTTATTAGAAATGCTTCATGCAGAGCATAAATAAACGCACCGATTCTATGCCATTCGAATGAACATTTCAAAGTCTTAAAAAGCTCGTAATTAGTTACCAAATATAGCTTTCCTTCGACTAGAAAATCTGGATAAGATATGAATGGCTATAAAATGGGTATGTACAAAGACATCTTTACGCTCGTTTTCTATAGGATTCATTTAAATGTATAATGAATGAAAAATTAATAGCAAAACCCATGTTTCTTATGTTTGTTCTTTCAGTTAGCAGGAAACAAGTGCATTCGAAAGCCGACAGGCTGATGTTATTGAAATATTATCGGATTGTGCCTGAAGACGGTCAATATTACGACCACATTGAAATAATTCCTTCTAATGGAAAGCACATTTCAGCATTTTAATTAATATGTCATGAGATCAGTAACTTACTGAGGGATCAAGGTGGTACTAAGTAGAAACCCCGATAAATATTGCATCTGCACGACGCAACGGCGATGGTCACGGCTCATCAGTTGGTCACCAACGTTCTCCGTTCAGACTGATTTACTCCACCTTACTGAATCTTTTCTGAGGACAAATAAGCGCGAAAATTTCAAAATTGCGGAGTATCTACCAGAACGCACAAGCAGGGAAACGCTGTGGGACCCACCGACGAGCCGCATTATAGAAGGAAAAGCAGACTTCTTAGTCGTTAGTTATTACCTGTGCTGTCAGTATGCTGTGTATCATGGAACCCCCTATATCTGCTACTGGCTGCTTATGGAAAATATAATGAATATGACGTTTTTATTCCCCTGTGACTGGTGGAAGTCGGTGCAACACTCGTCTACATTTTCATTCTGAGCTAGAAACCTTGCTTCGGACTGTTTACCTACAAGTTACAGATTAATTGCTGAGGAACTCGAAAACAACAAGTTCATCAATTATCTTCTTTAACGCTTGGCCAAATGTTTACCTCATCAGCTATAAAAAATTAATTTTTGAGATTTTTGACTATTTTATTGAATAGTAAATGCACTTTAACTTCCACTGGGGCTAAGAAACATGAAGCCGTTTCATGTGTCTAACTATGCCTTGCCGCTTTTTAGCAAAACCCTGTTTTTGAGAAGCGATAACCTCAGTTAAAACACTACAACGATTGGAGTTATGCATTTACTGGTCTCTGGTTCAAGTGAGAATCCTCTTTCGTAGCTAGAAGCAACCATTAATCGGTAAGGGGACAATGGTTGGCGCAATTATTTTTCAATGTGGTGTTGCAGCTTAGCAGCTTCCCATTAAGTAACCTTGTAAAGTTTTAGGTCAAATTTCATCTGCAAAAATAGTTTACTGGTGTTTTTGGTTACACTGGTTCATGCACCTCGAATTGACTTAGGGAAAATCTGTATTAGTCAGCATTTAAATAGTCCTTTCACAAGGCCGAGGACAGCCATTTTTCATGCGCTGCTATGGCCATCTGGTTTCGTTGTTATGCTTACCCTTTAATAGAGCAATGTACAGAAACAAATTGTGCATTTTTTGTAGTCACCAATGACTTTTCAGTTAATGGCTAAAGTCTATTTGTTTGTAAAAAAACAAATGACTCGGTTAGCGGTGCGATGACATGAACAAGCATTCACTGTTTGATTGTTTCCAGAAACAGATATGATGCTGAATGCAAAAGTATCAGTAAGGTGGACACTGATATTTTACAGAATGCTAGAACCAACCCATTTCTAGATCAAAATCCACTAAAACTTCCACTAAATCAATGTAATGAGTCTTCGCATTTATACTACAGGACCGCTTAGAAGAAAAAAACACTGAATTTTTTTGGGTTCAACTGACCGATGTTAATACTTGCTGTGAGAAGGCACATTAGAAAACTCCAAGTATGGTGCCGAGAAATTGCGGAAGCAATCTTATGTTTATATAATAAAATCAACACGATTTTCAGAAGTGGTGCTGGCTGACATCCTCAAGGCCTGAGTGCATTTTCCACCTCTGAAATTACAGGGTGAGGACCTGGCGGAATTTTAAGTAGTATTTCTTCACATAGAGCAGTTTATTTCTTGTTAATATATGTTTTAAATCACCATTTCACCATGCCCACCTGAATCTCATTTTGCCTTTCCTTAACGCTTGTTTGATCGGCCGTCTTAGTTACCTTAAGATGTCGATTGTACAGATCAGAGGATATCCTCACTGACGGCCGCCTACACTACGCTGTTTGGAGTATTTAGATACAATTTATTTCAGTTTCCTTCTGCACCTCGTTGTAGTAAGTGGTTACCTTGGTTCCTCCGCCATCAGACACGGTGATAAATAATAAACTCCTACGCCGATGAGAAAGCGCACTCGTCAGATTTTAATGCACCTTTCGGTCCTATTTAATTGGCCGCCCGATTGACCAATCAGAGTACGCTTCATTGGGCAGCGTTTTGTGCACATGTAGGCTGTCGGCAGGCGCCGCATTTTGCTGTCAACCCGGCCAGGAATATCGTTTCCCACCGCTGATATCTTTTTCTGGAATAAGGCGAAACGAGAAATAGTAGGAGTGGATAGTTTATATCGAACTGAATTTCCCTCAGCCTTGCTCTCACACCTCCTTTCTCTTTCTATTTCCTCTAAATTTCCCTCCTTCCTCTGCTCTGCTCGCTGGTCTCTGACACCGAATTCAGCACGCGCGCGTGCCTGCCTGCCTTGCATGAGGGTTTGCCGTCGCATGCGGACGCAGGGCCCAGCATGAGTTGACTTTCGGTGACAAAGACCATCGAGAGCTCACGCACCAACGCACACATTCACTGAGAGGGATACAGACCAGTATGTTCTCCTCTGCTCAACGTCGCCCAGCATCCCCCACCAAACCCTTCACCCTGTTTCACCACATCGTCTTCTTCATCAGCCTAGTGTTGTGGATATTCCTCGGGTTGACAGCTGACCTCGCCCATGCCTACAACAGGATTGGTGGTATGTCCCTTTTTTGGTCGCTGTGCTTTTCCCCTTTGCTAAATACGATATTTTCGACGGGTTACTTTGTCGAATACCTTCTGCTGTGCATGCAGGCACATACCCTAAGCTGTGTGTTTATATTTTTAAGTGCCTCGTGAGTTGCATGGTACCACGCTTCGATGTAGGAGGAAGATGTAGAAGGAAGGAAGGAAGATGAATAAGAAGGAGGAAAAATGTAGACGGCAGAGAGGTGAATGAGGACACAGTGATTCAGAAGGATGCCTGCGAATAAAAATGAACATTTAGGCGTATAAACTTGGTTAGGATTTCTTGCGTACATTAAACATAGACGGCATGGTTAAAATTCAGTTGCTTATAGCTATGCTTTAATTCAGCTGAGACTAAATAGTCCTGTGTGAAAAATGAACTGCTGAATGTCGCCGTTAACTTAATGATGAGAATTTGACTATTTGAAATAATGTTTCGCTGACCTTCGTCCGCAAATTGTCAGTCAAATTTGTCGATACAAACGCGGTACCCTACTGTGCATAAGGTTGGAATAATCAGGTCACCAGCAAGCTTGCAGAAAAAAAAGGTTTTTTTCTAGAAAACATACACCTCTCCTGAGACTGTAGGTGGATAAGTCTCACAGGGTCTTCCGTCGGATAAAAAACATTTTTTCTCACAAAATGAGCCATATTATTAGATTTCTTCGCAGCTTCTTGTTTCGCAATTATAATTCTTATTTTTTTCGTGAAAATTAGTATTTTCTGCGGAATATGGGGGTAAGGATGAAAAGCTACCTGCGAGTAACGCCTCAGACCACACTGGAATCCCCTTTTAGAATCTTTCAACGTTGCCACTCCAAACAGATATATTTTTAATTGCTTCCCTAATAATAGGTATTTTTAATAGTTTATTCCTTAAAAAAAGGTGTGATGAAAGCACGTTGGAAGTTAAAATGGTAAGGTCGGCTCACACATTTAAGAAAACTTTTTTTGTAACATTTAGGGAACCGTACATCATTCGTTGCCGTCCATTAATTTTATAAGACGGGAAATCAATAAAAAGTAAAAATACAATCGTGCCCGGGACTTAAGAAGTAATTTTCGTTCTATTCTTAGTTAGAACCGAAGAAGGCAAATTAAAGCTATTTTGGGCGAAATCGGCCTCATAAAAAGAATAGTTTTCTATACCAAAAAGAAAACGTATTTTCCGGTACATAAGTCTTGTATTTCACATGAATGCACTCAGAAACGATGAATATATTCGACGCCAGTCATTTAAACACACAACTTTTGGTGGTTTCCCCATTAGTACACTGATTAATTGATCGATATATCCAGATTTGCAGTTTGCTGGTATTTGCATTCAGTAAATTCCACCGTTTATACCCGCTCCTCATGACTATTCTGTCCATTTTTTTATCGACATATATCTGCTGAAAGTCCCATTTGGTTGGTGCACTGTGGCTGGGCTATGGGGAGCCAAAAACGTTCTTTTTTCGACAGCGTCGTCACATGCACTTTTTGCAGTGGGGCTAACGGAATCCTTCCAGTTAATGAAACTGATTATCACCCTGAGATACCGTCTGCTGTTTTCTTACATTAACTTGCAAACATATTTGAATAACATTGGACCTGTTTTATATAAGTAGCCATATAAATAGCCAGTGACAGCATCAAAAGAAAATCTAAATTAGTTAAGGTTAACACGTTTTCTCAGTTTGCCTAGAAAAATGCGTTACCTTTTACCGTAGTCTTTTGCAGTGTATTTTTTATGCAAAGTCATCAGCATTTATCATTATTTCGCGTTTTGTCTTCTAGCCAACATAGACGCAATTTTAACGGAGACATTGCATTGAGATCAGTGCTTTAGTAAGTACATTGGAGGTATGTGTGATAACTACCGACTGAAATAGTCCGGGAACAGGTGTTGATACTTGCCAGTAATTGAAATTACGTTGCTCTACTGATGGGTTATGCAGAAAATCCTGTTGGAAGCTGGCATTTCCCGCTCTTTTACCAAGTTATTTTTCCTGATCTGTTCTCCAGATTTGTCTTTCTCATTGCGGAGCTCCTAGGGAGCTTTAAAAATCCCTCTTCTATCCGGAAGGTGACTAAGAAAGCGCTTGGCCGATGACGAACTTGTAACGACTCGCCTTCAACCGGCAACCAAACCAGATTTTGTGTAAATAGGTGGGCATGTGGATGTGGTTGTGTGCGTGTGTTTGGGTGTATTTTGTTCACCTGACTAAGGCATGAATAGCTTTCCTTATTTCATGTTCGACGGGTTATCAGTAAGGCGTGGGGTGTCGAGACGAGGTGGGCTGATCATGTGAGAAATCACATAAACGGGGTCTTTTCCATTTGTAATAACTCAATATACTAACAATTTATTACCGGTGACTAAGCTCCTCGTGCGTCTGATAAGATCACGCTGGGAATGTAAGGTTGTTCGCAGGAAACAGGTTAATGTCTTCAAAACCATGTGACTGAATGGGCCACCCTCTGTAGGTGCTTTGCATGAATTTGATGGATTTGACTTTGTAGCCGTTCAAAGTAAAAACGTTGGATGCCTTGCTGCGTGTACTAGAGATATACTTCATTCCTTTTTACGGCAACACGAAAAATAGAGGTGATTAATGTTTTTATAAAACTCATACTTATTACCTTAACTACTCTAAATAATCACGCAGTTTGCGTGATGTTTTGCTCGGTGACAGGAAATACGAATTTAAATGTATTTTTTACAGCCAATCATAATCTCTGATGATATTGTGTGCAAGGTCGGCGCAGTTGTAGACGTGTTACCTGCATTTATTCTCTGAGATGCTAAATTACCACTCTAAAATTTAGACAAGAATGCTTTTCTCTCACTTCCTTTCAAATCCGACGTCAGAATATTCTTGGTATCCTCAGTCCAGACGTTTTTATAAACTGAAATGCAGCATAGTTGAAATAAGTTCTACTTAAAATATCAACATGTGAATCAGTGGATAGAATTTATCCCTCTTAATGGTTTACCCTTTCATTGACAGGAAAATAATGCGATTTATAGATAGCGTAACAAAACCCCGGGAGATGTTATTGCCGGGGAGCGTGTATATGCTCGTACAATCTTAGGCCTTCTAGAAAATATATTTGAATTTGCAAGCCGCCATCCCGGTATATTTGAAGCATCAAAAGATTATGTTGCATGATTTCCGATAGCACAATCCTACTTAGATACTCTTTCCTAATCCAACGGGCATTTCCACAGATCATTAACTGCCTGAAGATACATTTACTAACTTTTTAATTTTTCTCTTCTCAATAAATTCACTGATTCCGTGACGATGAGAACACGTCGTTTGTTGCCAACTCCGTTCAACAACCTAACAGTAAAAGTAAGATTGTTTTCAAAATTCTTACATCGAAATGCACGCACTCAGGTTTTTCTTACATTTTTATCTCACACCAAACTTGTAGATCTGTTTTTGCTGTGGGAGCTTGTGCCTCAACATTATTGTGCAAACAGGGTAGGCACGCGGTGCAGTGGAAGCGAAGGGATGTCCCGGAAAATCTGTGAACAATGAACCAAAGAATGATATTTTCCCGTGAAGTCTAGGTTGATCAAGTTGTAACGAAGCCTCTCTCGGCTATGACGGTGAAAGGCGAACTTCCACTGGTCAGAAGCTTTTGCGTTTAATGGCTCTAATTCTTTAGTATAGCGCTCTGGCACATGGGTTATAAGCATTCGGCCGGGCAAATTAACCGACTCTGCCCATACTGTTTGTACCGCTAAAGCTTTGTCGCAAGCCCTGCTTGGTTGAATTTTGTCGACCAAGGGCTGATCGGGGCGTTTTGTTAAAATTTGCGTGATTTGCGCAACTCTCGAACCCAAAAAGCATATTTTGTCACGCGGGCTTCTGTACGTGTTATCTAACTGATCAACGACTGTCTCTTTTCGACCTCATGGGCAGGACTTCTTTGGAATTTGAAAAGGTCACCTCTGTAAAAATTTTCATTGACATACCTACGCAAAGTAACAACCGATGCAGTAAAATTCAAGGTCGACAGTTCAAATAAATTAAGAAGAAGTTAGAATAGGCAATATCGCAGAGTTATATAATCCAAGTTTGCCATCAATTAATCGTTGATCACAAAAGTTGGTTAGGAAATTCCGTCTGAGAGATGTGCAACTACGTTATCCAGCTGTGTGAATTAGGTCATATCAAATCAAAAGAACATTTAGAGACACAAAGCAGAAGGATTAGTGGGAGAACTGGATAATTATCAGGTAAAAATATGAATCACTGTCAAACCATACATCCACCGACATTTGCTTTGTTATCGCTACACTTCTAAGACCCAAATGGTTTAAGCATTGAATCCTGTCAGTGGCGTCAAACCACACCTAGGTGAAGCATTTATTATGTGTACGCTTCTCCAATAGCATTTACTGTGGTCTGGTTGGGCTTGCACGATGATCCAGTGCCATACGAAGTTACAACCCTCTCGTTTCCTGAGGTCTTCAAACGCACACTGCCATTACACCACCTACTTTGCGCTCGGCCAATTCGACGGTAGGTAGCCAAACTTTTGTTAGCAATGCAGTCCACGTGCCTGAATATTGTGAACACTATTTCGAGAGGATAATTTCGGCGGTCGATTATTAAATTCAGATATCCATCGGATGAAAATCAAGTAGAAACCACATAAGCATGCATTTAAGCGGGATGAATGTACGTACGTCTTGTTTGGAATTTTATTTCAAAGTTGGAGAAACATCCGGGCAATCTGGAGAGTGCCCAGACTTCTAATAACTCTCCAGGTGAGAAAATTGGCTTGATGTTTCAGGATGTCTTGAGAGCACCATAGATTTCCTCATTTCAACAAGTATGAGTAAGGATTTTGTTAATCCTGCCCACAGATACCTTTTTTAAGATGGATTCAAAAAGTAGCCTAAGTCGGTTTTTAGCCATGGCTTAAATTGCTCTTAACATCCTGATAGAGTGAAACAGACTGTCACAAAATGTTGCCGAGGTTTTAGAAAAAAGTACTGAGAACCTCTCGAAAAAAGGGCTTGACAGAACACTTTCATCTTGACTAAAACAGCTTTTTTTCTGTCTACGCAGGGGATGTGCGCTCATTTTATTTTAAAACCAACCTCCACGTGGGATCCGAGGAGCAATCATAGACTGCTGGCGATGCAAAAAATCGAAATAGCTCGGAAAATCAATTAGTAGAAAATGACTTCTAACTTCGTAGATATGCCCTCCAACTGTCCTCAATTACGTCGCTGCACTGCAGGTTTCAGCCACAGGCATTTGTTTGTCCGTGCTCATTGGTTTATTTCTTGTGCTCATTGAAAGCGAAATAAAAACTTCTTGACTAAAAACGAATATGTTAATAAAATATTCCTGCCAATGTGTTTTGAAAACTAGAGTTGACGGCAGAGCATTGGACATTTACGTGTAGTAACTGAGTAAGTTTGTGGTTCCTGCAACACCTATACCTCCGTTTACTGAATCCGACTGTTCAGTATTTCCAGCTTTCATCAAGTCTTGCGATGTTATTCAGTGAGAGGATTGGGGCTTATTATACGCAGTTTACAGCAGGACATCCAACCGAATGAGTGTGCTTACCACAGACTCGAAATAAGAGAGGGCGAGTTTTGTTTTGTAGGATGTGCTGGAATTTTTATTTATTCAGCACCTATTCCAATATATTTCAAGCAAATATTTGCGAGCAATTTCTTTCCCCTCGACTTTTACCATTTCCTCATCTGCAATATCTGAACAATATATTTAAATCGCTTTTACAAAGATATCCTTATTGTTTAAGTTTGTTTTGGAGCTATTATTGAAATTCTAGATTAATTTCCTTTGATAGGTTTTGTTACCCGTTTATTTACGAGTCACCAGTTAGTGTACCAGGAATTACAGCATTGAAGTCTCGAGTTATGAAACAGTCCATCCTCAACGGTACAATGAACAAAATATAATAAGTGCTTACCAGGATCAAACTACCAGTGAACTGCTGTTCCTACTTGCGCCTGGTGACCTAAACTACGGTCATTTTGAGAAGCTTTGAGCATCTGGCAGTTTTTGAGGTCAGAATAAGTGATTCTATGGTAGTAACTCCTACATACTGCTCACAAAGGCCCTGCAATTACAGCTCATTGACGTAACTATGTGTAGTGACGTGAAATCACTTGCATACTACCGTCTAAAACAGAAAAAGCAAATAGATAATGGCTCAACATCCCAGTTAATCTTGGCATTGACAACAGCAGACTGTCCTCGGCTTAGGTTTCGGCTGTAGTGCTAGCTGGGAGCACGGTAGACGCAAGCTGGGCAGGTTGAACGCGATTCACTCCAGGCGACCTACCTTGACTAGGCATTATAAGTAAAACGGAAGCAAATTGTTGACTCCACCGAGCTTTCATTCACTTTACCCTCAGAATTACGTCACACAAAGACTAAAAGACTAAATACATGAATCGAACAACCGCAGTCATACATTTCCACATCTGAGTCCTAGAAGATATTGCATTGGACAAACTGTTAAGAAGAAGGAGAAGATGAAATTTATTGGCTTGATGTTTCGGGTTCTCACCGAGACCCAACCTCAGAGACAGTCGCAGAAAAGAGGGCACACATAATGTTATGCTGTCTGCAGAAGCCTGATAACCTAGTCTTGCCCAAACCAAATATTTACAGACCAAAACGGCGTTTCACCGTCCTTTCAAACTGTTCCAAATGGATGATGTTTCGGCAAGGAGTTCTATTGAAACTTAGGAATCGCCACTTCCTGGGCTTACCGCGTTTGTGATTGCACTAACGGGGCAGGACTTGTTTGATTTCAGAAGGAAGCATATGCTTTTCAAAAACGTAATTTTCATTTGGGTATAAAATCATCTGAAGCCCTGAGTAGAATCCATCTAATCGCTTATGGATCACTGGCGAGACATTATGTAATTGCGGCTTCTAGCTATCACCATCTAGTGATGGCTAATTACATATGGGTTATTGTAACAGTAGGCCTTAAACCTGATTTACATGAAGCTTAACCTTGGGCTTTTTCTAAAACTTTGTGGCTCAATTATTTTTACAATATTACCTAAGTACTTATATAAGCATCACATATATTGTTGCCATTGGTTTTCATTTTTTCTAGTGATTCCGACGAGCAAAATCAAAATCTCTTTTAAGATAAGCTGATCGCAATCCATTTAATCTTTCTAGTACCTGCTTTAAAGTAATACCTTTTTAACAGTCCCGGGAATCTCTCTTGAAAATATCTTTGTAGTTTACTTCAGTTAACCATGAAAATGCATCCTTAACTTTAGAAACTTTTAAGCCTTATGTTTGGGGTCGATAAACCGCAACGAATTCGTTTCCATCTAAATTTTGACATTCTTTTAAAGGCTGTTTTGCCACCATGCTAATCTGAAATAACCTGCGCAGGCAGTACTTTATGTAAAGCCTTTATGGGAAATATCCGTTAATCCAAGTTGGGTGGGGGAAGAGGAAGAACGATTGACGTTTCGCAAGTCCTTGTCGCTAGGTTCAACGCTTTGGACAAAAGTGGACACCATGGACTACGATGGTTGAACATGGGAGGAGCCCTAGCAGTTAGGTGAACTCGCATTTGTTTACCTGGAAACAAGGGTGTACATTGTACACTTTCGCTGTTACAGAGTAAGGCACTAATTATTCTACGTGGAAGCTTATTCTGGGATCGAAAGGCAAATTTTGGTCGCTCAGCTTTTTCGCTGAAACGGTAATGTAACTAGTGAGCACGAGGTGGAGAGCGTTCCTTCGTTTTAAGGCGCGCAAACCGCATTTCTACTCACCACTGTCGAACATCAGCAACAATTAAGGTTTCATCATTGTTGGAATCTGTAGTCCCTGCGATAACTTCATCTCCTTCCAGAATTTGCGGCCGTAGTCAACAGACCATAAATCAAACGTAAGCACAAAGAAGCGACTTCCGTTCCGGTTGGATAAGTATTTAGTTTTCTTTCATTGAAGCAGAAAAACTACTATGGTTTCATTTAAAAGCGGAATATGGCGGCTCATTTTTAAAAACCCGCATAAAACTGTTGTAAAGGAGCCGGAGTAATGAGGTCATTAGTCGTGGAGGTGAGATGTGCTTTAAAATCGACTGTAAGCATTAAAATCCATATTAAAGCAGAATTTGAAGGAATAATTATGTTGATGAAAGTGAATCATTAGCGATGATAACCTATGAAACTCAAGCCGAACGATCAACACGTCGAACTAGAAGTTGGGCTGCAACGGAGCACAATTTTCAGGAATAACCGGCTTCTAAAATACGCATTTTGGAGACTGCTCTTTATAACTGCCGCTTCGTTCACTGAACTGCTATTTTTCTAATTAAATTATGCAATCAAACACACTGTGTTGCAGATTGAAATTCTGAAAATCCGGCGAGGAGTTTTAGCTCTTTAGGTGCGTGACTTGTGATCTTGCTGGATCGTGGCTACTGGTTTTTTCTCATTTGTTTCGTGGAAGATTTGTCCGTCAGCTGTCGATGCTCACTACTGTATGTGGCCAATCAATCCCTGCCCTACTTCCGCGATTTGACATCCTACCTTCTCCTTTGTCTCACTTGTGACGGCCATATTTCAGCCTGATTACGTCGAAATTAAAATGCACGATCTATGAAAGATCTCTGTGGCTCAAGGCACAACAGTTTTGTTAGTAATAAGGACGTGTTTGTGTTGTAAGAGCAGAAGAGAGCACGTACTGTAGCCGGCCTATCTTATCAAGTGTTAATCAAAATTCTAAAACATGCATTCGATCAGAAATAAGGGCAATAAAATGAGGTTAAATTATTAATGCTCATGAAGCCTTACACCCACGAAACTTGTTAAAACTGACCACTAACAGTAACTGCCATATCGCATAAAATCCATCCTTCCAAACACATTTATGACAGAACTCTCTTTTGAGCCCCTTGTGATTGCATTTTGGACTTTTTTTATATTGATATGACGTTTCAGTAAAGACAAAGAAGGTTTTTCGCCAGCCGGAATCTTGTCTTTATTCAGTTGAGCCTTTGATTTTTTACTGGAGTCCGTCATTAGGGATAAAGGCTGGACTGGGTGTCAGCATTGCTAACCACTCCAAGGCTGACATGCACAACAGGGTCATGAAGACCAGGAATCGATTAAACCCAGTTGAGCAGTAGGGCAGCGCAACCGTGCCTAAACTGCCCCCGCATATAAACAGGACAGACTGGATGCATGTTTTGATCGTGCATACACGAACACAAGCTTCCAATGAGGCGGGCTGACTGTTTCCCACCAGTATTGGCTTGTATCTACGACATGGGTCACAAGTTTTAACGTCACAGCCACGAAGACAATAGCTCATGCCAGCAGCAAGGTATGCCGCGAATTGAGTACAACCTAAATCTCCGATGAGAACTCAGTCAATCGATAAATCGATCTAGTGCCGTCCTATACAGGCTTGTTTAGTCATCTCCAGACTGGAGTTTCTGGTGTTTGATTGGCCCTTACCTTTTTTAACTGTTGTTTGTTTTGTTGCCGCTCTTATCTCTGACGATGGACTTTAGCAAGAGTTCGAAAGCTGGGACGACTAAAGACGTTATTCCTCTGAGCGAAAAATCTTCCTCTCCTTTACTTACATTTACTGGCCGATCGCATGAAATCCATGATATTTCATGAGATAGGACCCTATTAAGCGAAATCACCCCAAACTGCGTACCCTTAAGTAATACAGAAGTAAATAAGCGACTATTCTCAAAAAGGAGGCATATTGTGGTTTAAAAATTAATATGACGTTTCTTAGAAATACTAATTTTTTAGAAAAGTGGAAATTCCGAAAAGGTGAAAAAGCAGGTAAGCCAATAAACCCGAACATTTTAAAAAAGAGAAGACTTGTCCATATAAACAAACGAGTAAATAAAACACCATAAGTTGAATTATTTTTGAAGTAATCTTTTAGTGTATATTCCACGGAATTTGTCTTCCAGGTTAGGGACGATTAAAATTATGACTGTTACCAAACAGCCTAAATTTTGAGTATATTTTGCAAAAAGGTTTCAGGAGAATTTGCATATTATTCTTTCGTTTATATATTGTTTAGGATGCGTTTGACATTGGCAAACAGATTTTCACTTGATTTCACTGGCAGGGACGTCACATGAATAAAATATTTCATAAGCTGACATGCTGATAGGTAGGACAGTGGCTAATCAATTTAAATAGAATTGTTAGGGGAAATCGTAAACAAACAATTTTCGCATATTAAAAGAACTTTCTTTTTGTTAAATTTCCTCGAAAGTGTTTTAGGTGTTGGATTTCGACGAGTTTCCGAATGTCCCTGAGATAGCGGTAAATACTTTACGTTTTCTTGTTCTTTCTGACTATTACATATAAATGTAGATTCTTATCAATATGCTTATGAAAACCTTCAAAATAAGATATTTCGTAAAGGTATTTACCAAAATAGTGTGTCTTGAGACAGTCTTTCTAATGCACCTGGCCGTTTGGATCATATTTGTAGGCTTGCCCGAACGTGAAATCTTATTGCCGAGATGAATAAATGCCTACTACATAATTTGGCAATAAATATGCATAAGATCACTTCAAAAACTCCTATAATTGGTTGCCTTTTTAAAAAACACTTAATTTAGGTAGTTTGTTGTTGAATGCCTCCATACTCAACCGTTTTCCAAGATCAAAAGAAGGAAAAAATGGGAACTTTTGACCGTTTTTTCAACTTCGCTGAAAATAGGGGATACAATGTCTGCTGAACATGAAAGAACTAACTTATTTCTTTCTATTGGAGTATTTTTCGCTATCCTTGACTACTTTTTGGCCCAGTTCTCAGATCGCAAATGCACAACCGAGTGGCCGAATGCATACTAAGATTTTGCGAAGATCTGTCAATCTTCTGCTCTTTCCGTCTCAATTTTCCGTTTTCATTAATATTAAACTGTGGATAGATATTGTCTGAACATCCTCTGCGTAGGGCGAGAAAGATAAAAATGATGGCATGTAGCGGCTTTTCGTATATATGCTTGTTTACAGTACCAATTATCGGTGTGGTAAAACAAAATGCACTCAAACAAGTTAATTACTGAATATTTTGTCATAAGATATCACAAATGTGCAAAACTAAATTTTCAAAACAATACCTGTCCTTGTTTTCCTAACAAATGTGATTTTCCATATATCCATTTACCTGATTTCGAGAATTCGAGATCAAATTTTCCGTTCTCTGAAAGGGATATTTAGCCTAGTTTTGCCTTTAAAATGAACTCTTCCTAAGTAAACAGATTTTTTTTCTCAAATCAGTACAAAGAAATCCAATTAACAACTTAAAATGTGTGCCATACTACAACCTTAAATTTTTAGGAAGACATTTCATGACTAAGGCAATCAACTGTTAGTAGTATGTATTTTTCAGAGCTTTTCAAATTCATTATAACTTTAAATATATTCCATTAAATACATGCGTAAAAATCTTGATTCCCTTGCTCACTTTGTAGCAACCAACAGATACTCTTAATCTTAGCCTTGAAGAAAGTGCGTCTTTAGCTTTGAAAAACCTTTTTTCATTCCCGAATACTTTTTAACTCCTCCTACCTTTACACCAGTGCTTAGGGATTCCAAATTGCATGCTGTATATTTTTTGCGTTACAAAAATCACGCATGTCCCGACGTTATAAATCCTATGGGGTTTACTTCGTAAGACGCATTAATAAACGAACAGATATGATTGTGTATGAATGGGCATTTCATAGTCTCAACAGATAGCATAATTAGCAAAATTTTTCAAACCCGAAGTACATTTTTGTTTCGGCATGAACTTCGAAGAAGTCTTATTTTGCTGACAAATAAGTATCGACGTTTAATTTATTAAAGTGTAAACATGGCCTGGATATACTTCTTCTCTGTGATTCTTTCAGGCAGATTCAGTCTGCCGCTGTTTGTTCGACCTTAATTGTCGAATTTCGGACTGGAAAGACATAACGTCTTTCCATTTCATTAGGCTGGTCGGCCAAGGATAAAGAACACCCTGTTGGGTTTACGACGAGTAAAACATGCCCCAAATTCTTCTTTGTACCGAAAAAAACATAAATTTATTGAGAGAGTATTGACATTAAAAAACGATTAAGCACGCAGACTTTCCCATGATTTTCTTTTTTTGTTCAAATTAGCTGAAAATTTCCTATAGAAGGGATTTTTATCTGCCCGGTAGTAGAATATTTACAGTACGCAGTAATTACACATCGGAAGGATAGTTACATTTTATTGAGTTCACCAACTGCATAGTTTCGTGACTTCTTAAGCTCTGCATATTGGTACAGACTTACTTTTTTTAATAATGACATATCCCTTAAACTTAATAACCATGCCCAATGGATAACCTCATTTATTTGCATATAGGGAGATGTCAACAAATTTTGAATCCCCGATGCGTACATAGGTGTCTTTACACTGGTAGGTCTGCTTAATTAGTTCATCCGGCATTTTGCGGGATTACTTAATTTGTTGGCCTACAAATCTACGACTGCGAAATTTATAATCTGAGGCTGTTTGGGTAACAAATTACAAACTTTTTTCTTCTGTTCCAACTCAGGCACCAGCAGACACATGATGTTGTCGGAAGGCATAATTAATTTGTGCCATTTCTAGGAAAAAATAACAGCGTTTTTAGGAGTAAGTGCACCGTATTTTTTAACCGATGTTTAGCTAATCGTTCGAAACAGTCCCTTCATCGTGATAAATTTGGACGTTTTCATAGAAAGTAAAAAATACGGCTCATTAAATATATGTTGCATCGTGGAAAGAAATGATATCTTGTAAGAAGGACTTCACAGCTAATTGCTTCTGACATTCCTTTCACACCTTGAGCAGCACGTTGCCTGGCATTGCCAGGTTAAAAAAACTACCTTGGCCTTCCTTCCATCCAGTTCCGGTTTTTTTATTAAGCTTTTGACTCAAATCGATTAACTGCTCTCGATATTACTCAGGAATAACCGTATCAACTTGATTCACCATCTTATAATTCCATTTTTATTTGGTCCAAACACATACATAATATAACTTTGATACCATGAATACTCTGCTTGGTCGTTGGTGTTGATGGTTGGCTAAGCATCGTTTAGGGATTGTTATGTTTATGGTTACAATAGTGGAACCTTTTTCATTCCCAGTCACAGTGAGATGCAAAATTGGCTGTCTTGAAAGCCCTATAGCATATAGCTTTTTGTACAGTGCTGCGTGTCACTAGATCAATGCTTGCGTCAAAAAATGCCCACTTTTCTACCATTTCCAAATCTTCAAACAGTTGCTAACCTTTGATCTATCAACTCCTTAATCTTCTGTCATACCATAAAAACTTTTTTGATTTGGATCAGAATCGGTCAATTTTTCCAGTCTTTTACACTGAGAAAAAAACGTTTTCAACTGTCTTGAACATTCTTTGTGTCTTATGCCAAAATCACCACCTTCAGAGCGTTCGAACCATTTTTGTAGGCATGCTCTTCGAAAGAACATTTTAGATGGTAAGCTGCTTCAAGTAAACGCTGACTTCAGACAGCCCTATTTTTGAAGTGAAACTAACAGCAATGCTTCCTGTAAATGCTTCCTTTTCATACGAAATTCTTCATTGGAAAACGTAACTTCTAACGTTACGTAACTGATACGGTGTGCTCTCTCAAGCAGTTCGCAATACACGTGTTGCCGTTTTTAGTTAAATAAAAGCTGCACCTCTTAGCATGTGCAAAAAAACCATCCAAATTAAATTCCCTCCTTTAGAGTAATGTTCGTCCTCTCTTAACTTGAACAGTAAAGACACATGCATGGACAACTTAACAGGGAAAACCTGCTGTTTTAGTAGTATATAAGTTAGATGTAAACCCAGGGACACGTATTTTGCAACTGTCGGCAATAAGTGTTTTTTGCGACAATGACGTCTGATGATAGGATTCAATCACGGAGTCTAAGACAGTTTCATCCACCGTTTTGGGTCCGAAGACAGTCTTTTTTATTCCTTTTTCCCCTGACCTGCTTCTATAGGCTGCTGTTACCGGTCTTTGAACTCGCACTGCACAGGGGTTAAAGCAACCTATTCTGAGTTGTCTCAAAGCGGGATGGGTTTGTTAGAGTGGGGAAGGCACCAGGAAAATTTGTAGGTAAAAAATCCTCTAAATGTGCATAACCCAAGTGGGATATTTCTCTACTCGGGCTGTGGGAGTTTGCACGCAACAGATATTTCCTCCTCCCTTCCGCAACTCAGGTCAAAGAGCCGAGAAGTTATTTTTTTTCTCCCTGCAAAACGGTCCGGCATTACTCCTCTAATGGCGCTAGGCTCAAGATGCAACTTTTTGCAGGTCTCCGTAAAAGTTCTTAAAAATATTACTTTGTGTGCGGTTGCAAAAAGCGCCTGCATTCGACTTAGAAGTCCAATCAACGAAGGGAAATTTTTTTAATCCACTTGTCTATGGCCAAAAAGCCCGTTTTTGAGGAGCATTTAATGGAGGTAAGAGGCAGGTTTATATTTGCTGTGTTCTGGTTGAGTTGCTTAACTGAAAATAATACGGTTTAATCACTCTATCCACCGTGCCCTATGTGATTTTTTTGGCGAATTCCAATTTAAAATGGAATATTAGCCATTTTTGGGTTATACGAACAAAGGTTTGCAGGTAATGTCCTTGTTCCTGAAATAATTTACTTTGATTTATCATTTTCAGTTATTTTTTTTAAAGCGGTTTCCTTAATGCTCACCTTCACAAAAACAACTGTGGCTAACAGGTTCTCCCTCGATTTTAGTAGAAAAGATAAATTTCCCATAACACGATTATTTCCGTCCATTATCATGAAAATTAGTAGGAATTTATTACCTGCAGCATCGACCTTTAAACTTACTTTCCCAAGACATTCGGGTGCAAGACCTCCACCTTATCATGACAACCCGTTCTCTGAAATTAAAGTTTCTGTTCAAAATCCTACCTTTACTATCCCCTGTTAAATTACATTTATATATAATGATATTCATATTTGAGATACAATTTCGTCGACGGGTTTCTGTCGTATGATCCTACTCACAGTAACGGTTAGCCCTCAGCGAAACATCATTATCTCAAATAAGTTTAATTTTGGAGATGTCTTGGTTACTGTTGTTTTAAATAATAAAAGAAAACAAATCATTTCCAGCTAAAAATGGCAAAATGATCTGCCACCGAAAGTAAATGCTTTTATCTTAGTAAACTAAGATCAAAACCAAGGTTGGAATTACTCGCTCGGTTACTCACTCAAAAGTGCGTAGATTCTCCAGCCGGTAGATAGCGTTGGCAACCGTTACATGCAACATATTTAAACAGTATCCTCCCTTGTGAGTAATCTATGTATCGTTCATTAACGCTTCCATTTCGTAACATCATTGCTGGGCTTATTCGAAGCTTACCAAAAGTTTGATCGAAAATTGAGCTGGCTCTCCTCAGAGCTACGACAATAAGCTTGAATAGATGACTCGATCGCAGCAGCGCGTTTACAGGCAATTCTGAAAGTAGTTATTTTGCCCACCCCTGGTGGATTTCAAAATATTTTGAGTGTTTCCCGGGTCTTTGAATCATATTCACGTGGATTTGATATTTCTTTATATGGGCATTGGCAAAAACCACATACATTGTCGCCTCTTTGCCGCCGATATCCTAGCAGGAATAAAAGTTATTGACTGGTCGTAGCCTGAATCAAATGCCTACGTTTCTCCATCTTCGTTTTCTTAATTTAAAGAGTGAGATTTGTGTCCGCAGAATGTTAATTACTACTTTAAACAGGAGCAAAACGAGGAAGTGTTGATTTCCATTGCATTAAACAAAAATCCTAGCGATTAGTCTATTCACTGTCCTCATTAGAAGTAAATACTACAGTACTACCAGAGAGATGGAACAACCGGGGCCGGAATAACACCTTTTAATGATCTCTACTTATTTATAACCATAACTCGTGTGTTTGTCACTCACTGTGGTGCAGATGAGGCGCCAAGCTGGTTGTTGCAAACTGTCAACTCAATCCAAAAGAACGTTAAGAGATAGTGTCTAGAGGTCGGCTTCCTTTTCGCCGAGTTCAAAAGAGGCTTGACAATTCACTCGTGCCGTAAATGACCCAAAAGCTGAAACATTAACTGAAATTCTAAACTTTAAATTTGGTTGGAAATGCTCTTTTATGGCGGGTGGGTTACAGCATTGATTGACATGCAGCATAAAAATGGCTGTCAAAATAATACAACTTTTGGTTTGACAGGCTTACACTTATTATTCTAGAACTAGTCCTGCAGATCACCTGTTATATGCTGACATTTTTGTGGTATGACTGGGGGGTATAAATTCACCGGTAATGCAGGTGACCTTGCGTTAAATTCCGGGGAGTATAGGGTTATGATTATGGTGAAGGTTAGGGTTTACAGTGAAGGTTCAAATTAGGGTTGACCTTATAGTCAGGGTTAAGATTAGGCTTCGGTTTAATGGTGGGTTTAGAACACCAAAGTAGGTACACTTTCCGGGTCAAATGCGTTACGGTGGGTTCATACTGACCTGATTTACCGTTGGAAAAAGCGAAGCAAGGAGATCCGATGGCTGGAACAAAAACGTGCATCGACCTGAAGTTTCGGACTCTCACTCAAACTGATCATCGCAGACAGCCACAGTTAATGGGCTCTGAGTGCACGAGAATGCAGTTGACATGCCCTTGCTAGTAAGCCATGACCCCATTCATCGAGGGCACTCGTTTTTAAGTGACTGCAACTCCTGCTTATTACCTGCTTCTTGGAACTCGCTTCTATTGAGCTTCGCAGATGTTCTTGCCCTGAAATGTCTCTTCTGTGACTGTGACTACTAAGAACGGTATACGAACCTGACACGGAGGCATAATTTGACTCTGTAGTAAATCGCTGAACCGTTCTGCCTTCTCTATCGCGGAGCCATTAGCTAGAATAGAAAAAAGTAAACAAAATTGGACGGGAAATAGCCTTTTCTGTTTCCGCGTTCGCTCAAGCATTGCATATTGTCACTTTTATATACAATTCTTCCCTAACACGCCCTGCATCAACCTGCATCTGGAGGACCATTTCCGTCCGGCCAGTACAGTCTGTTTTTTCCATTAATTTTTGATGTCTTTACGACGAAAGTAAACATATTTTATAAGAAGCATGCGTAAAACCCTACTGTATTATAATCATTTTGTGGATAATTACTGTTATGATCTTGCTACAAGCCTTGATGGACGTCCAACCAGCAAGGCCTCGATTGAATCCGCAATTGAGAACTCAACAGCAAGGGTGGAAGTAAAGAAGTGTATTGAAGTATTCGTACGGTGTATTGAAGGTCAAATTGGAACATACGAGTTTGTACAATGTCGGAATGCAATCGGACCAATCCCATAGTGTCCTTGGGGGGTTAGCATCTCGACTGGGCTTCCGACTCATCCGAATGGTCAGTTAGACAGCCTGCGCGATATCACTACGCGCATGGCCTATGCGCTGATCGATAGTGCGGTGTGGGGAACGAGTCGTTAGGGCGACGTGTGATCGAGCCGGTTAGGACGGATCCTCTGCTAATTGTGTTTACATCAAAGTCTTTATTCGAAAAACACGCATCTCCCAGTTAAATGCTTAACTCTACACATCCACTTGCGTTTAGGATTTCTACCCTGCATGGTTTGCATCTTTCCTCTAATAGAAATCCATCATTAGTCTTTCCTATTAAGAGGTTGTCATATAGTGCTCAACCGTCAGCACTAGCTACGGTCAAAGGAGAATATTTCCAAGGAAACAGTAGTAAATAAGACATGATTCTACGATGATAAATATTGTAAGGTCCCAAAGGCCTGCTGGCTGCAATTTTTCAAAACTCGATGCTATCATTTTTGCGCGTAAAGCATTAGGAGAACCGGCACCTGACAACACAATCACCTTTCATGCATATTTTTTCAACGAACTATGCAGAAATTTCCAAGCAAATATCACGCAAGTTGGAAACTTTAAGAACAAATGCGAATTCGGGCGGTGTTTCTAAGCGCATGAAATTTGAAAAAAAACCTTTTTCCAAATAAAGAAATAAATAATTCTTTACGCATTACTTCCGCAAAATTTATTTTACTTTATGAGAGTATTGAAAATTACAGTAAAAAATCATCTGATTAAGAAGCCATTTTCAGCTGTCTGGTTTTGTAGGTGATCTGAAAAAAACCCTATGCTTAATCCTACTTAAGCGAATTTTTCAAATATAAAACTGAGTGACTTTGCATGAAATAAGCTAGCTCTTTTAAGTTAGGAGCTATTAACCGGTTTATTTTTGATTTGTGTGCCTGAAATCTTGACGTTAGAGAAATATCTTGGTAATTGGTAATTGGTAATTGGTCAGTCAGCTCAAGTAGGTAGCAAAATCGCTTACTCGTCTTAGTCACTTAAAGGCACAGAGTAATTTGGTTCGGATAACCTCGTATGCCTTAATAGGCTGGTCGCTCTTAATCATTGCATGAACTTTTGAAAGCTGCATTGCGGAATTATCCGCAACCTGTGGATTGTGATTCACGCATATCTGCTCGGTCCTCTCCGCCAGAAAGCTGCCGTTATCCCGAATGTGCTGCAGTAGTTTGAAAAGGGCTTGCGAAATATAGTCCGGTTCCCTCACAATCTCACCCTGCTTCCAAGGGTTATATTCCGGTCTTTGCTCATCGCACAATACTAATCTCACACAATAAGTTTACCGGCTGAATATATGTGCCCTCCTCTTAGCTGTTGCAAGTAAACTTTTCATGTTTGTCCACAGCCTTTAAAGCATCAGCGCTATATGGAATCAGGGGTGATTTTCTTCCACTCCGTCGCTGCCAGTGGCTTCTGGAAAAAGAAAAGAATGGAAACCACGTAATTCCATGGGGCATTTAATAGGCACCTTGTGTTGCGCTTAAGGAGGTTTCGCGGTAGCAGGTGTTCATATGTTGCATTTTGGCTCCGACCAGTGGTCACCTCTGGCTTTAGCCCAACGGCTCCTCCGGTAGCCGACGTGGAAACGATGTCGACCAGTGTGTATTGTCTCAAGCTGGATTGATGGGGTGAAATTTTTATGTAGGAAATGGAGACTCTTTAAGTGTTGGTTGGATAGAGGAATAGGTTAACCCTTTTCCTTACCCTGACCCCCTGGAAATTGAGCGTGCGGCTACCTGTGACACGGGCTGCGTAACCCTGTGTCCTTTCGAAACGTTCGGCAGTTTTTGACCTTTTCCCCGTAAGCTGTTTATATTCATCAGCTAAAATTCCATTTTCCCGCGAAAGAGCACTTTAAGAGGATACCTTACATGTTCGCTTCACTCGTTTCCTATCGACTTTTCACCTGAACGTTTACTCGCATTTCCTCGAACCGAGCAGTAGAGGCCATTCTGATGGGACATCCTGGCCGGTTTAAAGACGTTTATTTTTCTTTTCAGGCGTCCTACTACTGACCAGGTCATAGGGGGCTCACTATCCCTCGAGGCATAGTTGGCTTAACTGCCACGAATTCGTCTTCTGACCTTCAGACTATGATTGCTGGTTGGGTCCTCAGACACGATAATGGGAACCACACCGCCTGCTTAAAATAGGTGGCCTTATGGGAAATATACCCGTGTCTTAATGCTAACAGTAACCATAAAATAAAAATATAACCTTACTTTTAATCCTTACCTTGCCCTAAACCTAAATCATAGAGTACAAAAGCTCAGCCCAACCCTGGCCATAAACTCTCAACCTTAACCCTAACCCTCACCTTAATCGTTAACATAATTTTCCCAAATGTAGCGCAAAGCCACCAGTATTGTGGGTGGTTCGTTTCCCCATGTCCTGTTAAGGTGGCCGTGTGAGGCTCTTCCTGAGATGACAAGCGATTGCAATTTCTGTCATTTAACTGAGTAAGCCCTCGAACTTTTTTTTTAGCGGTCAGTACCTCCTCTCCTGTTGACGCAGTACTAGCTGTCAGCGCGATGTGATGTCCTCCTAGGTCTGCCGAGCACACGGTGCTCTACAGATGTAGGAGAACACCTGAGTCAGAAATTGTGGCTATCCCAGCCGGTATTGTTTTTATCGGTAAGAGTTGGTTGGTCCTGCTGGCAATTCCCCCTGCCCCCCGCCTCAGGACAGCAGACACTAGCCAACCGGCTCGACGGGATGCGAAACAGAAGGACGCCCACGCCACGTTAGTGAACGGCGAAAATAAATGAATAGGAACCAGGGCATAGCGAATAAGTGGACAACCATCCGTATTTGGGAACTAAGCAAAATGGGTTGCCTAAAAAATTTTAAGAGGCCATCCATTTTTGAGACAGCCGGCTAATGTGCTAAAATCCGGTCTAGCCGATAAAAGTTGTTTTAATCTAATAGGGAGGAGAAGGAGCGACGTATGCAAAGGACCGTACGAGCGCTAGGGTTGCGTCGAGTAGACATATATCGACTGAACTCGATAATCAATGCAAAGATTCGTTTCTGAGAAAATTACGCACCTCATTAGACAGGCCCAGATGCGGATTTTATCTTTTGTTCAGTTGATGTACAGCCTTTGTTGTTTTAACCCATTTCGGGAGTTGTGGCAGTTTGTGAACCAGTCGCGTCCCGTCCTCTTTACCTCATCGTTCAAGTCCAGTTTCGCTCACTTACTTGACTACAGGGTCTGTTAGTACCAAGATCGGCTGCACGTGCTATGTCTACAACAAGCACCTCTCAGATCTAGTAATTGATTCGTTTTCCCCAAAGGGCAGGGAAATGTTTAACAGCCTAAAATTATTGTTTCCATTCATAAATAAATAACCTTCTAGCATACTTATGCTAAGACTGTATTTTAGTAACTTTCGAATAGGTGGCCCCACCTCATTTTTAAGTAGGCCCTCGCTTTCACTCAATCCTCCTTCCGTGTTCGTGTTCAAAGATTAGGACTGGGGCTAGGTGTAGCGGTTCAGATTATTATAAGAGATTGGGTTTAGGGTTAGGCTTTTGGGAACAGGCTTATGCTTTAGACATAGCATCCGAATAAGGGTAAGGTTATCTTTGCTGTCAACTTTACTTATACCTTCAGTAGCTACTACCACGAGCATTGCATTTAAAGATCTATTCTTTACGATTTCTCCTTCGGTGTGATTGGTCACCAGGGCTTGGGATCAGCTCCCCTAGAATACCTAAGCAATGCCCTCTGTTGTCGTTTTTTTCTGCCCATTTAATTTCCAATATTTTAAATAGCGAACTCACGTTTTTACTCCTTATTGGTGCAGTAAAACAAGTCATTGGAGTAAATGGGATCATTTTAGCTTTCGCTTCTCAGCCAGCTTCCTTCACCCCACCCATTAAACCCCTATTGCCACTCTTCCCGGATCATGGGAGTACCTGCCTCTCGTCTTCTAAGTGACGCTCCCTTTTCTATTTCTAAACATGTCCTGCATCAGAACCGCCTGTTCCTTACTGACTCTGCTTGCCTTCTGAACCTTTTCGCTTCAGACTTGCTCGCTGATCAGTCTGTAGAGGGGACACAGGGAGGGGGGGGGGAAGAAGACATGTAAGGTTGTCATTTGGCAGTCTTCCCAGCCGTCCGGTGCGTCAGCAGGCAGTGCAAGAGGAAAGGCACATCAGCAGCCTCACTTCCTCTTCCCAGGCAGTCTGTCAGCAGGCCGGTGGTGAGAATGGGCGCAGTAGTTGCCCCACACACGTCCGGCACCATTTATAACCCCCGGCCGCCACAGACTCAGCGCAGTTTATGGGGATGGTTTACTCGCAATTTTGGCTCAAGGCGGCGCCTGTGCAGTCCTTGTCTTGACAATGAGCGCCTTTGCCACGGCTGTTGTGATGGTTTGGGCTCCAGTTGCTATGCGCACGACTGCGCCCAGATTGGCCATACGGGAAAGTGTGAGGTAGGGAGCGACACGTGGCATCCGCAGTGCTGGCGGCTGTTCTTTTGTGTCTTAAAAGCGAGGGGTGTCGGGGGAGTCCAGTTAGAGCACTGAATCTTCGCTGAGGCTTGTTGCTAGGGTTCGCGCCTTGACGGCGTCTGCGTGTCTGTCACCTCGCATTGGCCCGTGGAGTACAAATAGCCTCGAGGCTTCGACGACATATCGCAGTGCTTTTCCGACTGGAGCTAGGATGTTCCAGCTGTCCTCAATTTATGCTATGGCACTTCTGTGAGTGCTTTAGGCCGGCCGTGATTAGGCGTTCTTAGCCACATACAAGTGCCTTTGGCCCACATGTTAAAATACTCGGCGGCCTCGATGGAATTCGAACCCACGCCAGCAAGGGGAAGGCTTTAGCACAGCCAAATCTCTAGCCAACTGAGCTACGAGGCCCCACCGCCGGGAGCCGTGAGTTTAATCACACCGAGGACACCGAGTTTTCACATGTGGGTCAGAGGAATTATTCAAATCTGCCAAAATCCTCTACTAGTTAATTGTGCATTGTAGTCATCCAATGGATTCTAGGTTGTTTGCTTAGGAAATTCTGCATGGGCAATCAGCTTACTGTACCAGATTTGGGGGGATTCCATACGTTGCAGTAGGCTGGGCGGGTAACTTAACCCAAGTGTCATTAAACTCACTGCTCCCCGTGGGGCCTCGTAGCTTAGTTGGCTAAAGCGTTGGCTGTACTAAAGCCTTCCCCTTGCTGGCATGGGTTCGATTCCCACCAAGGCTTGCGAGTTTTTCACAAGTTGGTCAAAGGAATTATTCGAATCTGCTAAAATCCTCTACATACAAACACATAATCACAGAAGATTCACCTTAAAAGATGACCGTAATTCATTCTCATGAAGTGGCCATTCCACCGAAGCTAAAACTTGCTGTGCATGGTAAACTAACCCATCCTACCGTTATATTTTTGGGTAGAAAGAAGTTTTTTTCCATTCGCTTCTAGTACGTTGCAGAATAATTGTACGTAAAAATGGCGTGGTGGCTTTACCAGGTATACTTGCCGTGGAGATGCCTGAGTTGTGCTGCATTCTCAGCTTGTTGTTGAGGAGAACTAAGATAACTAAAAAATCCGAATTGCCTTTCGAGTGTCGGACTACTCCTTCGCCATCTGCTTTTCGTATCCAGGATAAGCGAACAAGTTGCCGGCGGAGATTTCAATGTCCCTTATGCTGACTGTGGTCCTGTGCTAACCATGCCTTACCCACGACTGGAGTTGGTCGACGAATCACGATGGTTTTCTCCAGGGTTCCTGATTGGTCCGAAGTTATCTCAACGGGAGATGGGAGGTCCAGGCAGCCCGGCATATCCACTTCGCTTTTGCTGCCAAAAGATGTCGATGTTAGCCTGGTCGCGAGGAGCTTTAAGGCCGGGCCCTATATGATAGGCCAGACGCGTGTATTTCTGCGATTTTGTGTCAGTGCGGGACGTATCCGCGAGACGTGCGACCCATTAGTTGGTCTCGAGTATTTTTATAATAACACTGTCTGTCCATGTGGCAGAAGGTGCATATTAGGCGAGTCTGCTATGGAAGCCTGTGGAGTTCAGCTTAAAGGGGCATTTATTTCTCATGGCATTTTTCATCCATTCTAAAGCCCAGTGGCAGACACAACAGACAACAGACACAACTATAGATGACGCGTGAGCAATGGTGTATTTATAGATTGTAGTTGCTAAGCTACCGTACAACTACAGACATCATAAGCGCTCACGTTCAGTACAGCCCTTTGTGGTTGATGAAATGATTGTTTGGCCGTTGGCGACCCAATCGTTAACCAGCACAACTTCATTCCGGACGTTGGGAATTGGGGCTCACCCACACCATGACTAAAGTCGCGTCGATTTCACCTCTCACGGGCATAATGGCGTCATCGAAGAAATTGTGGCTGGGTGTCTTCCAGTGTGCAGGTAGTTTCTTCTAATGTCCACAGCACTTGCCGATGACGAACGCTGTAGCATCCACGTTTGGATTAACTTTCCTATTCCTCCGAGGCAGATACTTTGCTTAAAACAACACCCAAGGTTCCATGTGTTTCCTGCTGTGGCAACGAGTCCTTCGGACACTACTTGGTGGCAAATGCGCTGGACCAACACTAGGACAGCATAGACCACGGTAGACGTTATTGGGAATGCGTACGTATGACCGAGGTCATACATGGGTGTGTAGGCACGCCTAGGCGCAGGATCACGCCAAAACCGCCACCTGCACCCCATCCCGCCTCCGAGCTTCGGTATTCTGTCATAGAAACTGGGTCCAGGTGGCTAGAGTGTGGTAGATGATGCGTGCATCTACTACCATCACAGGCTACCGTGCGCACAAGTCACCATTCCTGCGCCCAGCGGATCGCAAAAGACGCTTGACTTTTCGTGTGTCAGTCGGTGCAACTGTATCTTTAGTCATTACGTGCGTGGGTTTTCGAGGCCGTATGGATCGCAATCTTGTCTGCCGGCTCATTGCTATGCACCTCAAGGGGCGGATAAATCACCCACAATAAAGAACCTTTACGGCTGGTTGAGTGGTTCAGATGGGAAGTCGGCAAGTGCGTAGTCGTAGACGATAGCATCAAAAGCAGTCAGACTCTTGCTTGATTTCTTCTCCACGGGGAAATTTATAAGAGGGCGTGGGGGTGTTTTTCGAATGTCTAAAGTTGACTCCGTTCGACGAAGCTGAAAGTATTACCTGCTTCCTGAAGTTATGTCTGCGTACTTGAAAAAGCGATGACGCCAACCATTATACAACCATGTTCAGAAGTCGATAAACACGCCATTCACCTGTCTGACGTACGTTTTGCAGAACATCCTTGGTGGCTGAAAGATTCTAACACGTCCATTTCATAGTATTTCTATGCTCTCGAATGCAACGCTCGGACGACTAGAGGGGGACAGAAACGTGAAGCCGAACGATGCTTTGATATTTGGCAGGATAATAAGTCATTTAGACCTCTCGAAAGATTTTCTCGATAAGTTTACCGGGTGGTCTGAGCCAGCAGTCAGTAGTATGAGTTGGTGAAACAACAGATCCGTTAATCCACATGTACGACTGCCTTGGAATGGTTCTAAACGAGATTATTGTTGACTTTGCGTTTGAGGGCGTATTTATTTTGACCCTGGGTAGCGCTTCGTGTGGTCTGTTGGCCATGATCACTGACAAGTTTGGCTGGCAAATAATGTTTTTTTTGAATCCTACATCCACACCATTGAACTGAATTCTGACTCTTCTGTTGTCATTATGTTGACAGTTTTGGCAGTAGCTGCAACGGCCCCTCCCACCGTAGTTGCCTTGACAACTGATTGTGTACCGATGTGTGACTTCCGGGTATTGCTGGCTCAGGCAGCTTTCAGATCGTGTTTTCCAGAGGGCGTTTGATGCGTTGAATTGTAGATAAATAATTACGCTGATCATCAACATCAATAGTTTGACCATCTCGAGCGTAACACCTGTTCTCGTTTTGGCCCAGCCCATTTCCCGTTTTGGGAACCAGATCATCCAAGTCAGCGCTGAACTCGCTGTCTCCGGTCTTGGCATTAATAGTGGATCCGAATCAAAGGTCGGATATGACACGGGTAACTATTCCCTTGAACTAGCCCTAACCTTATCCCTAACCCAAACCTTAACTGCAACCCTAATCTTAACCCCAAACCCTAAATTTAACACTAACCCTACCGTTAACACTAATTTTCCTGGAAATTAGCGCAAACTGACTGGTATTCCGGACTGTTCCTGTCCCCTTGTCCAGCCGCCGGACCACATGATTAATCCCTGCCGAATGAAATTTCCATGCAAACGATCGAGCCCACTTCTTCACCGGGTTTTCCGCAAATATGTTTTTTTGTTTTTATCGATAGAGTCCTGTCGGCTATTAGACTACTTTGCGTATGTGAGAGATTTTCTTCATCCGAGTGTAGATTCGGGACGAGAAAGAATTTTTTTCCAGCACTAAGGGATATCTGACCGTGATATATGTAGACCTATCTGTGCCTTTGTCTGAGGAGGACTTTGTGAAGCCACGGATGGCAGCTACAGCCATAGACCGATCTCAATCGGAATCCTGAACTATGCTTTCGAGTAGAAACCGTTTCCTAAATGGATTATAAGATCGTTCATCGTTTGACACAATCAGGAGGCGGAGTTTTGAATGACCTTCTTTTTGACCAACTGCCCAAACCACACTTGGTAAAAATGATTATTTGAGTAGTCTGCATGCTTTATAATTATATTTTAAAGAAAACCTGTTCATAAATGTCCTTTCTGGTATTTTTTGATAGCCAAGCACGCCCTCTTCAAAATTTATACTCGAAGAAACATTATATTTCGGTTTTACAAATTCTCTTTATGGGATTTTTAAGACCATACGATGTCCACTCAACTAGCATCGTATCCGTCGGTTTAGGAATACTCGTCATGACAAGATAATCCAATACAAGGTAATCGACATCCATAATAAGTGACATCTTCTTAATGGCGTTTATGAATTTGTTATGTTCTTCACAGTGAAAATATACAGATTCAAGGATGGAAACCCTAAACGCAAATGGAACGAACCAGGCTCAACATGAGAAGAGAAATGGCAAACTTCCTTAAACACTTATCTACTCTTTTTCTGAATATGAGGTTTTAGCAAGATCTGAATTGCTACTAAATGCACTCAAGAAAGCATATTTTTGCCCATGTTTCCATAAAATATGTTCGAATTCATATGTGCATCGAAATTTACTAGATAAATGCATTATAATTAAGCAGTCTTGTTTTGCCAAGTGCGGTTTGTGTGGATGGTCCATTCAAAAGCCCTAATCCTGGTTTGTCTAAAATATCATGGAATTCCGTTGCACGACGATCGATTTTGCCAACCCACCTTCCTAATTGAGCAAACCTTTCAGAATTTCGGGTAGCATTTCATGAGATAGATTACTTAGGTCACTGTAGGTACCACATTGGGGCCGGATTACTCAACTACTATGTTCTGTGAAGTGTCCAAATTGAATTTGTTTTACTCTCCGGTCACTTAACCATTCCGTCAACCAGGGTGTTCACTCCCCCTCAAACACAAACACACGTTGCTCTCTTTAAGGAAGTGCTTTACAACCTTAGTATACACTGAAAAAATTCCCAGTGATTCGCTGGTTCGACCGTCCTCAAGCAGAAAGACTTTGATAGTGGAGTACTTAATTCCCAAGCTTTCGTCCGCAGGACCCTCAGCAGAACTAGCTCAAACGTAGAAAATAAATTTCATTTGAGATTGGCAGAGGAAAATGGAGCAAACCAGCAGTCCTGACGGTGAAGTGTACTCGCTGCGGTTACACCCAAGGTGTCTGCCCTCATTAATAATGCTCTCCGCTTACATTCCAGGGATGCTTAGGCTGCTAATCGTGCTAACGTTTCAAAACTTATAAAACAAAAGTACTCTCCCGGTAACATCGGCCAAAGAATTAGTACACGCGATGATGATGATGATGATGATGATGATGATGATGATGATGAGGGATGATGATGATGATGATGATGATGATGATGATGATGATGATGATGATGATGATGATGATGATGATGATGATAATGATGATGATGATGATGATGATGATGATGATGATGATGATGATGATGATGATGATGATGATGATGATGATGATGATGATGATGATGATGATGATGATGATGATGATGATGATGATGATGATGATGATGATGATGATGATGATGATGATGATGATGATGATGATGATGATGATGATGATGATGATGATGATGATGATGATGATGATGATGATGATGATGATGATGATGATGATGATGATGATGATGGTGATGCTGATGATGATGATGATGATGATGATGGTGATGCTGATGATGATGATGATGATGATGATGATGATGATGATGATGATGATGATGATGATGATGATGATGATGATGCTGCTGCTGCTGCTGATGATGATGATGATAGCAAGTGAACGTGCATGTGTGTGGGTGCCAGCTACTAGGACACGAGGTTACTTACGTGGTGATGAGATGACTACAAGTCTCATTGGTAAATGTTCGATCGGAAATGGGTGTTAAAATGACACTTGTCATTACTATTTTCAGAAATTATTTTTGAAATACTGCTCTATCCGTGCGTTTTCTGTGCTTCAGAAAATTTTAGGTGAGTGATGTTGACGACCTCAAACGAATTGAATTGTACGCAAAGTAGAGTACGATTACAGGTGGATTTTCCTACCAAAATGTTATGCTTGTGGGTGCCTCATGAGGGCTGAAATGTAATCCATCAAATGAATAGAGGAGTCTGTAAAATTAAGACCGGTACTTATTCTTTTTGACAGATAATTCGTGCTGACTTAAGCCTCGCGGAAGCCTAACTCAGTAAAGCAATGAAGACTTTTGGATGCCATCTGCCACGTCCGCTATTGTCTAACTCGAAAACGCCCTCGAAGGAGATCCATACATACACAAACATAATCTTTTTGCACTCATGTTACAGGTACTCTTGTCTACTTCAACTTTACTACGAAAAGAAACGGTAGTCTTCGGTTTAAATAAAAATTATTTCGGATTATGAAAACTTTGAGGATCGTTAATGTGTTACCAAATGCCCTTCCTCCTGTGCGATCTCTGCTACCCCTTGCAGTTATTTCGGATTATGAAAACTTTGAGGATCATTAATGTGTTACCAAATGCCCTTCCTCCTGTGCGTTCTCTGCTACCCCTTGCAGTTAGAAAACCGGAAACCTGAAAATCTGAAACTCACAACAGAGCAGCTTCAAGGTTATTCAGGAAGTTGAGTAGTTTATTTTAGCAGGAAGATAGTGAATTTTGGGGTTAATAATTGTAGAGCAATTCCTAAATTCTACAAATTTTTTTGGACTTATACGGACGTTGAAAATCAGTGAGAAAAAAATTTGCCACTTAAGTGTTCACTTTTTCATGAGTGTAATTTTTGTTTGCCGACCGGAAGTCGTAATTTTAAAGGTCGGCTTCCCTGACGGTAGATGATACTCAATAGTTAAAGCCCACTTAAAAAGTGATTTTTAGACGAAATCGTATTGCGGAATTTCAACGGAACTTTCGTGTTATAGATTGTGAGCTTTATTTGCACCGATACCAAACGTGTATATCGTTTCCCCCGAGTGGTTCTGCCGAGTTGAACGTGAAAACACTTACTGTCTCATAGTTGCACTTTATGGCTTTCCCGAGACAAAGCCCCGTTTCCAGAGATCCAAAGATCCGGTACAAAATACGCAAAACCACCCCCTCCCCTAAAGGTCAAAACAAACGGCTGATAGGAGATTAACCTCATCACACTCCTTAGCAAGCACAACTACTATTTTTGAGGGTTCTGTAACATTCCTACTGGTAGAAAATTCCATTCCACCATCAACTCCCCCACTAGCGAGAGATTGCAACGTCACGCGAAAAAAAAACAATTTATAAGGCCTCGTTTAATTGGGCTCAGCTGATAAATTGGGAACAACTGTTTACCCACTTTCTTGGTCTGAATCCCCTCGCCCCTTTCCCACCCCCAACCCAGGTTATAAGATTAATCATCATTCGGGGTTCGAGAGAACGTCCTCGCACACCCCACCCCAGCACCAGCTCGTCGATGACTAAGACTGGACACAGCCAATTTGCCGCTTTGCGGCTTCTATCATTGGGGGGGACAGGACCTACAGCGGTATTATTCAGTCGCTAGGACGGGGGGGGGGACTGTGACGTCTATTTTTAGGTACTTTGGTTTTCACGTAGACTTCAGTCCCGTCATGAGGGATGGAGCATTTCGCAGCACAGCCCATCACATTAACAAATATAGGTAGACAGCCATTGGTATCGATCGAACAGGCCTCCACAGCCTTTTACTCTGATCATACCGTGTCAACTAACAGGTCTGCGCCCCCCGATTCCGTGGTCTGCCAAGATCGGTAATTATTTATGAGACTGAACAAAGGTAAGACCGACGGAGCAGGGAGGTTGAACCATGGCGGCGTCTGGGGAGGGGGGGGGGAGGCGAAAACGACAGCAGGCCAGGATGCTCGTAGTGGTTCCGCCTACAAAGCTGCAGGTAGAACTTCTTGAAAGTCGCGCTCTCCATCTCTCTCTCTCTCTCTCTCTCTCTCTCCCTCTCTCTCTCTCTCTCTCTCTCTCTCTCTCTCTCTCTCTCTCTCTCTCTCTCTCTCTCTCTCTCTCTCTCTCTCTCTCTCTCTCTCTCTCTCTCTCTCCCTCTCTCTCTCTCTCTCTCTCTCTCTCTCTCTCTCTCTCTCTCTCTTTCTCTTTAGTGCTGTCTTATCTGGCCGAATGAATCTGCTCAAGAGATGACCGGCTGAGAGCATGAAGAAAAGAGGAACCGGCTGCCTGCCAGGTCTGCATAACCCGACTACGCGATTCACGATGGGTCAGGGTACTTCTGAACTATTCTTGCAGTCTCCTACCCCCTCGCTCTCTCTCTGTGCGTGGTTAAAAACAACTAAGTAAAGTCTAGGCAAGGGGCCGGAGGGCATGAAACGCTTGGTGCGTAAACATTTCAGGCTTGTTTGATATAATGAGCTACGCAGTACTTCGGTTTATATTGCCAGCGCGAGCTACGTCGGCAAGGAGATATGGATGGTGAAAGATCACCGATTGGGTCGGCCGAGCAGAGCTCCCTACTCCATTGCATAACAATCGCTGATCTCGGGCGAAAAAGCATGGACACGTACGTCAGAACGGAGGCAAGAAAAAGCCCCGTTTCGCGCGCTTTGAGGTTTCGAAAGGTGGTGTCTAACCAGTCGAGGCATGTGGGAAATGCCGCCACGGCCGCTTTTAAGTTGTCACCCATTCCTGCAGGAGTTAGGCTGCACCGGTGGGCACTACATTTTACGTCACTTTCTTGTTATCCAAAAACTTACCGCGGTAATGATTACTTATGGGAATATTAACACACCTCCCAAGTAATAAGGGTGGTCATGAGCATACTTGCAGGAAGGGTACATATTCCCTGCACTAACTCTGACATACTCCTAACCCCCAGCCCTCATCTTAACCCGATCCTTACCTCAAACTCTAACCCTAAAGTTAGTACTAACCATAACCCTAACCATAACATTCCTCGAACTTTCCTTACGGGCTTTTGGAATCGAGCCGCCATTTTCTACTCTGCATTCGCATTTGAGTCTTCTTATATGCACGTTGGTTGGCCTGGTTCACCCAGTATATACGGAATTTAAACTCTCTTTGTTTATTCGAACTAACATAATGAGATCGTCAGCGCGCGACGCTAGCACCACTTTGAAGGAAGTCCGATGTGGTCTACATATTGAGACTCATTCAAGGACGATTCTTCCTGATGTCGATAGTTAGTCTTCAGACTTTCGTTTGTGATCATGCGGTTTATGTGGTTTATGTGCAAATCTTATTCACGGTAAATGGAGGATATTTTTTGCTGGAAGTTTTGGAATTTTACTATCGAAATAAAGTGTTTCTCTCTCTCTCTCTCTCTCTCTCTCTCTCTCTCTCTCTCTCTCTCTCTCTCTCTCTCTCTCTCTCTCTCTCTCTCTCTCTCTCTCTCTCTCTCTCTCTCTCTCTCTCTCTCTCTCTCTCTCTCTCTCTCTCTCTCTCTCTCTCTCTCTCTCTCTCTCTCTCTCTCTCTCTCTCTCTCTCTCTCTCTCTCTCTCTCTCTCTCTTAACGCTGACCTTGACCCTAACTTTAAACCCTAGCCCCAAACTTAAACAGCTCCATAAACTTCGCAGGAATTTGACACGCGGGCGGTTCCTGTTTTCCTGTCCTGTTTAGAGGGCCAGATAGTTCATCCTTACCGTCGCTTCTGCCCTGAGAGACAAAGTCGGCAGTCCGGCGGACGAACCATTATATGAATATGCTCTCAGTGGAAGTGCCGTTAGTTTTTGCGCCCATCGATAGTCGTAGTGGAAACAATTGGTGTGGGTGTTGGGGATAGAAAGAGAGAGAGGGTGCACTTTAAACTCCTACCCAATAATTATTCAGGCCCAGCGTTTAATTTGGTCAGGATGTCCGTCTGTCTCCGAAAATCACGCCTAATAACAGACCTGAGCAGGTTCGCTTGTGACGCAAACTAAGGTCCTGCGATGATGGCCCAGCTACGACAATAATACAACTAAAGCCCAGTGCAGTGAAAAGCGGTGGATATTTGCACCTTGGCGAAACGCAATGACCTTTCCAGTGGCCAGTAATTTTGGATTTCTGCATTGGAGCATTCTGCTAGAGCAGGTTAAAGACACTACGTGAAGGCAAGAGGGCGCATATTCGCAGAGGTGATGTGAGAAAGCATGCTAGCAGAGGTGAGATGCCGTAAAAGCATACACTTGACCGACTTTGGCCTGGTTAGGTGGTTGCCTGTTCGTCACCCATACGAAGTTTGTTTGCTTCAGGAAGTCAATTGGGTCAGGGTGAGCCCATTCCCGAGTTAATAAAACTTTTAAGCATGTCTACACTCGAAAACCGCAGTTATAAAAATCAGCTAACTGTTCTTTCTACCGGCAAAGGTGGTTCTTCTGATAATGCGAAGTTACCTGTTGGCATTAGAGCATATTTTTTTCTCCAAGCTACTTTGCAGTTCGGTCGTCTATTCCGACGACGACCGCCACCACAGCTTGTTTAACGCAGAGACCGTGACTTGCATGTGAAAAAAGGAATGGCGAGGCTAAACTTGCGCTGCGTCTATCGAGATATCTGCTCCCTCATCCACCTAAACCCCGGCGCAATTGGCTGGCGTGGCGTGGACCTTCGCCTAGGCGGGCAATCCTAGATAGGGAAATAAAGATAACCATTTCTGGTTTTGTAGCCATCGTCAGCCAGCCATGCCTAACTCCATGTTTGGAAAACCTGGATTCTTTCTGCCGTCGAGCCCGTTGACCTTCCCATCGAGATCGGGCATATGGTTGAAAGTGCGTTCATCAAACTCTACGATCCAGCTGATCTCCAGCTAGGTTATCACCAGCTACTGCCTACAGAAACCAACAGGTTGAACCATCTACCCGAGGGACAAATGGCATGCAGGTGGGAGCGAGTGCCTCCGATGTTTAGTTTATGCTTTGCTCTGGGGCAGTACAGCAGTCGTCTAACTCATACCTCCCCTCCACCTCACCCACCACGTTTTCGCTGTCCACGAGCACGACTAACATGGCAAAGCGACGCTGGATAATGGATTCTGCTCAGAAATACTAAATCCTGAAAGAAACACCCCCCACAAGCACGATTACCTCCTCCGGGTTTGACGCGAGTGCGCAGACATTAACCTGCTCTCAGTGAAGGCGCATTTTCTCGCGATCACCTCGGCTTCTCACCCGCCCGCCCGCCTCCTTACAACACGAAAGGCGGCTTTCTTAGATGAAAGAGCCCTCCGGCGGGCCACATATCGTTTTGTCCAGGTTGCTACCCCTCCTCCCGTTGCTCGATTAGTGGCTCAAGGTAGGAACGATGGAGGGGGGGGGGAGGGGGGAGATAGCGAGAGTGGAAGTGGAAGACAGAGAGGCAACATTGAGAAGGGGAGGTTTTTGGCGTGAGGTGTCCAACTGAATGACCGCCCAGTCTGTAGTTCAAGCCCCCACAGGGATTCAGGCGCAAGACCTGGGTGAAACGGAGCATACATGTGAGAGCCCGTTGGATGGGGAGTGAATAAAACAAAAAATGCAAGAGTTTTGATTACCCTGCGCTCGAAAAGTCGACTGGCAAACGCGCATTTGCAGTACTTCATCACCAGGCTACTACAATTATATGGAGGATTAATTTGGAACGATGCACAGGGGAGGAGGAGGAGGAGGAGGGTGTGGGAGAGGGGTTTTGGTCCCCGTCTCAGTTCCCACGCCATCTGCATGACGGCATCGGCGTGTTGAGGGAGCTGAAGGAGGGGTCGGGGGTAGAGTTTGAGCGCTGTCAAACACGTGAAGTGCGTACGATTGTAATCGGCCAGAGACGACGGTCTGTATCAAGGTCTTCTGCAATCAGGGCGTTGGATTCGCTAACCAAAAAGCCCCTGCCTCAGCTATTACGAGCATCCCCTGGTGTAGGTCTGTAGAATAATTTGCTGTTGTACGACAAACAATCTGAAGCGTGCCTTTGACTTCAAAATGGTGGTTCATAGCTATTAGATGTGCGAGAATAAACCTTGAGATCTCTCGATTTAGATGTTTACCTAACCAGGCAGGAAGCAGTTCGCGTACTCTTTCCTTTAAGCGCCTCGTTGGTTGGTCAGCTCCGTAGGAGCAGGTGAATGAATAGATACACGTCGATGTTGCCTACAACGGCATTCGATCTTTACCTTCCACCTCCCAAAAGGCTATCGGGAGAGATTCCTCCTCCGGAAAATTAGGCAGCGTGCCACAAAACCTGCCATTACGGCTACATAAAATAACCTGAACGGGTGCTAGTAGCAGCCGATGCAGTGGATATTCCGCTAGCGAATTAAACATTCTGATTTTCGAACAAGCAGTCTGTCTTGCCTGGCCGACTCCAGGTAGTGAACGTGATAACAATCTTACTCTGCGTGTTTGACACTCAGACAGCTCTTACACTCTACCTCACTCCCTCTTCCTTCTCCTCCTCCACCTCCCTCGTCGTCGACTCAGTCATGTAGGTGGCGTGGAAACGGAGAGCATGACCAACCGCCCCCCCCCCCTTCCGAGGCGCATTCCCTATTTCATCACTTAGCTCTTATTCGAGTGCAAGTTGATCCAAATACTACTTCTGCTGCAATTTCTGCCTTTCTGGTTGCTATGGCGAAAACACCTGATCTTTCCACACTGGTTGTTAAACGTGGTGATGACTGGTGTCGAGTATCCTATTTGCGTTTCCTTACCCACACAATAAAACATGCACCCGTCCACGAAATTACCTGACACATGCACTTGCGTAGGGTTATATGTAAAAACACGCATGCGAATCAGATACCTCCTGGGCAAATCCCAGACATCAGCGCCAGCACAGCGACGATGCCACCAACCCGCCAGCCAGGCATCGTGGGCCAACGTGTGTACACCAGGGGGTGGGAGGGTACTATGGCGAGATAGTGTGCAGACGGCTGTGGGGGTGGGAAATTGGGAGATTGGAGCAGGGTGTGGGGGCGGATGGCGGTGGGGCGGAGGAGGCCTACTATGATGGCATAATCATCGGGATGTTCCACGCTGTTCACTGTGCCCGTCGTGAGGGGGAGGTGGGTTTGCAGGGGTGTTTGTGGGTCTGTTCGCACGAAACCGCAGATAATGATTCATGCAGTCCGCGTGCGGCTGCACGCTCGCGCAGCTGCCGACCACATGCGCGGGGGGTGCGGCCGTCGATAGCCCATCCGCTCGGTGCGGCATCACCACCTGACGCATGAACGAGAGTGCGTAGGCCACCGCCATCACGGTATCCCTCCTCTCATGCAAGCCAGCCAGATGTGCATGTGGAGAACACAACGTCTGCGGTACCGCAGACTGGTGCGAGATTTATGCCCATTGCCTCCTCCTGGCGGCCATTTTTCGATAAACGACTGTGTCCCTCCCCCCCGCAGGCTGCGAACGAAAACATCCACCTGAACCTCCGAAAACCCCCTCCTCGTTGGTACGTTTCGTCCGAATATCTCATTGGTCAGTCATGTATTACCTTATTGTTTAGGCCACACCTAAAGGCAGATTCTCTGCAACGGCACGGATGAGTTATACGGCTCCTAAACGATCGCGAGAGCAAGGATCGCACACAATACACGTGTTTTTGCAAATGCAGCTTAGGGTAGCGTTAAGGTTAATGGTGAGGTTAGGGTTAGTGTTAAGTGTAGGGTAGGTTTAGGGTTCAGGTGAGTGCTAGAGTTTAGGACGCTGGCATGGTTCACCTAGGCAAACTAAAATCAGGCACTTGCTGGTCTCCTGATGCAGTAATTTCAAAGGCCAGAACCGGTGAAGTAAGTTCTGAGGACAACCGCTGCACCAGGAAATCTTGTTTAGGTCATTCGGACCGGTGAAGCCACGTCGAAGCCCGTTACTCGAGCGATGTTATTTTTGGATGTCATGCTTATAAACAGTACTTGTCATTAGTACTCTAAAATGATAGTAAAATGTTTTAATAAAAAGCACCCACTTGGTGAAAGCCTGTTAGCTATGTCACTTTACCCTACGGGGGAGAAGAGATGGAAATAGTTGGTCGCACTTAATATATGTAAGGCTTGCAGTATTGGAACTGAGGTGCTTTTAAATCCTCCTCTGAAAAATTGATTGGCTGCCAGCTTCTACACTTCGTAAATAAAGAGGGGTCCGCTATTGTTCTCGAGGTTTGACTTGAGCAGGAGCAAGGGGTGACTGAACATTTTCCATGAAGGGAAAAATAGCCTTTCCAACTGACATCGTCACATTATGGCCGTTTTTGAAAGTATAGCCTCGTCTGACCGGTGAGATTGCAATCTGTGACCCAACTCAGGGAACACAGGACAGGACAGACCGTACTAATTTCCGACGTAATCCTAGCTTTATTCAATGTGCTCGTTAAGATTAACATCTGTTGCCGGGTTCGAAAGGGTCAAACAATAGTTATTTTGCCGTCGGAGGACAGGGTCAAATGGCAACTTTCCAAGCGGAGCCTATCAAAATTCCGCGGTAGTTTCCAAACACATCCGTATTAATTTGCTAAGGAGATGGCACGTAGCGCACAGTGATCGGCGTGAGCTAAAGCCACTGGATCTTGCAGTCCGTCACTTTTCAGTGCAATAAATTAGTATGAAACCTTACTAACTCGGAAACGAATGCTAACCACAAAACAAAAAATGGATAGGGTTAGGATATGGTTGGTGTTCTCCTCTTCTTCATTTAGTCCTATTAAAAAAAACCTCGTATTACCAATGGTTCCAAATTACTCGACGATATATCCTTCGCTCCCTGAGTTAGGTCACATATTACGTTTTTGTCGGGCAAGCAGTTAAACGGATCTCTGAGCTTTTAGTTTACACATATTAAGCTTCCCACACACTTCCATTCCTTCCTTTATCTCCTCCTCACCCCCAACTTAAGCGAAGGTTTGGGTGTAGGAATGGCGAGGTAGTCGTCTAGTCGCTTCTCAGTCCCGATCTCAGAGCCCAGCCTCGGTACTGAAACACAATTCTGCCCAACACCAGTAAGAGGTGTGTAGGCGAGGGAGGAGTAGACAAAGGGGCGAAAGACAGTAGCAGACGGTACCTGGTGCATCTGTCCTCGCTACACCAAATCTGTGGCCAGAACTGTGGCAGTTGGTCATCGCTTCGGCCATATGAAAGCGAGGCGTGGATACAACGACGACGAAGACGACGACAGGGTGATCTAAGGACCGGGCTTGCAATGGTGGCCGTCCTTTGGCAGACCTTGTAACAGCCCAGTCACTCATGAATTATTCAGTAGCGTAGAAAGGCGTTTTGTTTCGTCGGGGAGTTGGTTGAAAACATTATAACCTGCTTCCTACAACTCCTCCGCCCGCTGACTCTCACACTCCACTTACCTAATCTGCATCCTTCTATTCCTCCTCCTCTTCCCCCTCCTCCTCCTCCTCCTCTCCTCCTCATACTTCCGCTGTTCTTCCATCTCCCACAGTCCCTCAGCCCTACAATGCCACCTTACTCCAGTTTATTGACCTTTTATGGCAGCCGACAGCTTAGCGAACAAAGGGCAGTAGATGCCGCCTCTGTGATTGATCCGATGCCTTAATGCGTGCCTTCGAGACTTCTACATCCTTTCACCTCTGCCCAGCTCCCTTTTCGTCCAACTCTCTCTCTCTCGCTCTCTCTCTCTTTTCCGTGATATCTCACAGATCTTTTCCATCTAGTGCCTGAGCTGTATTCATGTGGAGAATTGTGAGCCACGTTCACGCTACGCGAAGTGGATTTAAAGGCCACAAAAAGGGAGGATCTTCTTTGCAGAACGGGAGTTTTTTTCAATTTACGCAGGCTGATGATCATTTCATATGATAGACTGCATATCGAAGGGCTTTCAGGGCTGAACCAGGAACACATCACACAGTAACCCAGTAAATAGCAGTAGTATTACCCTGCAGTGGCAGTGGTCTTTCCGATTTTTAAAAAAAGTATTTATTGACATTTTTTAAAAATGTTCCGTGTTTCAAGAGCGCTTTGCCCAGAGCGACCTATTTCTGCTAGAACTTTTGGCTCAATCATCCAGTAGTTTTGCGGAATTATGCTCACTAGCAAGTCCAGTTGTACTAAATCATTTCTCAGGAGTGGCTATTATAGTAATCTTCCTCAATGAGAGTCAGAATCCACAGCTTTCTTCTGGATTCATGCAGCAGTTTTTTTAAGAAGTGAAACACTACCGTCCTCCACCACACCAAAGGTCAACCATTCTCGATGCAGAGAGGAGTCGTTAATTATTCGAGGTGTGCGGTATCATAGCGACTGCATTCCTTACGTCGTGCAAGTCCATGTGCGGGAATTACCCTATATGATGCTGCGCGTAATGTTCCGCTTCCAGTGAGCACGTCTACCTGCTTCCTGGGACTCGAATTTTCGCCTGAATCAACTTCTATCCAAGCAAACCCCACCTACGATATGTGCTAATACAAAACATTTGGGGATATTTTTTCTGCTGACAGGCATTTCGAACCGATTCCAGCCCAGATACAGGCCAAAACAAATGTGAATAATTTGTTGATTGGACACAGCTAGCTGTGCAGTGAACTTTAAAATATCGCCCCAGAGAACTCAGCCAAATCTGGGTCAGAATTTGAAGCAAAGTCACAAAACAAGCCATATGACCTAAGAACATTTAGGAGACGACATGCTGGAGTCTGGGGGACTTGCCGATAAGCCGAAATCGCTCGAAGTACATAAAGTGAGACGTCCTGCATTTTAGCTCTGAATGCGCTATGAACCTAAGTAGGCGTAGCTTAAGTTGTGGCATTTTAGGACTGATGCGCTGCGCATACACCCACTGAATTGAACTCATTAATTTAGCGCACAGTCGAAGGTTCAGGGTTTATCTAACTGCCTGCGTAACACGTTAAGTCGACAAAAAACATAACTGTAGTCTTTATTCATCTTCTGAAATGTGTTTGCTTGTTTGGCTAAACCGAATTTATTTGTTTTTGCTTATAATCAGGTGAATTAATATCCCGTAGTCGCCGATAGAAATTGACAGACGAAATTCAGGTAGATGACAAACCCACCTTAGTGTAAAGTATGCAACAAACCAATTAAGACACGGCCAGCTGACAGCCCAGGCAGTTTTTCCGAATAATTCTTTGTAGAATATAACAGGTAACTACTGGGCTCCCATAAAAGGTGCTTTCATATAAGCCGCTTGTGAAAAACTCGGCAGCCTGGATGCAATTCGATCCACGCCAACTGAGCTACGAGGCCCCACCGGGAGCCATGAGTTTAATCACACTTGGGTCAAGTTACTCGCCCAGCCTACTGCAACGTGGGAATTACTCAGTATATTATCTACTGTATGAGTTTGCAACTTCCCATTCCAGAAGTATAAGTAAATGAAGGAGACAGTTGTCTTCGTGATCTCTTTGCCATCGTGTACATCAGAAACGTGCTAACTGCAAACTCTTTTCAACTCTTCATCGATAGCTTGCACAGAATTCTTGCAAAGTTTCAAAGGATTCACCAATAAATGAGTTGCAGTAGTTTGCTGAAACTAAAAGTGTTTAAACTTGCTCAATGCTCGGATTTCAAAAGTTTGGGTGGGCTCACAGGAGATGCATAGTAAGGTTAATTTTCACCCTAATTTTTCATTGGCCTGAAGACGATTTTCTATTTCCTGATCGGATTTACGCAAGAACCACCCTTTAAGATAATATTTTTTCCGTTATTTCTCAAGTGCTGTGTGGGAAAACTAAAACCACGCGCAAGTGGCCTAGCAACAAAAAAATTAAAAGTAATTTACCGTTTGAAAAGGAACGTTGGTCAGCTTTTTCAACGATCAGGAATGTAAATGAACACTTCGGTTTCAAGCGAAAGCTGCTACGGGCCCTATCATCGCGTACAGGAGTAACAACCAGGCATACATGATCACGTAAAACGATGCCAAAAGCCGTTAGCTAGAAAATTTTAGGCAAATGATAGAGCCGGGACTTCAATAAACAGGCAGTTCGAAGTAGTTAACCTTGTTAGTATATCCATTTGTCCGACCCGGCGTCACAAAAGAAGTAATCGTCTAGGAAGTAGGAAATAGGACAAGAAACCCCTTACTCAAAGTCCTTGAACTAATTTCCAAGTTGGTTAGGGAAAGTATTAAGATTGGGGTTAAAATTCAATGCAGGGTTATGTTTGGGTGAAGAAGCGGGGTATTCACACTCTCGGAAATTTCCAGGAAGACTTCCTGTAGTAGCCGAAATTATGATTCCTATGTCTCACCGTCACCTGTTGGCCAAATGCATAAGAAATGGACGCAAATGGTTGATAAGCAGAAAAATCGAAAGTGTAGGAAATAGTGATGACAGCTTCGCCTCAAAATCTTAGTCACCTGTTTGTACACGGTACCAATGAAGGTGAGGAATGTGTTCTAGCAATGTTTCAGGTGCCTTATTTTGAGTATTTGGTATTTATGTTTGGTATTTATGTACGGGAAGGTGTTCTCTGAGGCCAGGTCCATTCAACTGAACAATTCATACGAAAAATGCAGGGGATTTGATTAACGGATGA